>JAJHZJ010000919.1:0-229325 GCA_023548195.1 Bettongia penicillata ogilbyi | reverse complement strand
AGACTAGTCGTTTGGCTTCTACAGGCCTCATTCCCTCATTTGTAATAGGAGAAAGTTGGACTAGCTTGTCTCCAAGGTCCCTTCTTGTTCCATATTTTTAGTAAAGGACTATGATTCAGGGTAGAGTGGATAGCGAACTGTATCCAGAATCAGAAAAAAATGATTTCAAGTCCTACCTCAAGCACTTACTAGTTGTATATTACTGGATAAGTGCGTTTGCATCTCTGTGCCTCAGTTTCCTTATCTGTAAAATTAGAAGGTTGGACTTAATATCTAAATCTATGTTCATATGATAAGCATGATCATTTTATATGTAGCTATTCTCTCACCTTAGTTTTCTATAATGAGACTGGTTTCATCTCTTTTCATGATTTTAGGGTACTATTGAGAAATAGTGAAGGCATCTTTTTCTAAGATTTTTAGCTTACCTCCTTATCCCACTATGTTCTCATCACTATTAATTGGTAGTGATTAGTGCCCCAGTTGCTTTTAAGAAATTAATATCAATTAAGTCTTTAGAAAGGGATGTTTAATAAAATATTGCAAGAACATAATTACAAATATTTCCTTCCAACACCTGGGGTTCAGTCTTTCCTGTTCCACTTCAGTCCTTGGGGGAAGTCTAATCAAACTTAAAACAGTTTCTACATAGCATAGTTCTCACCAAATTGACTTTCAAAAATAAGCTATCAATGAATGAGTCTACATCTATCCTACAATTGACCTGGGTCATTTAGGTTCGTTGAGATTTTACCTTTTACTGTATGACTTTTGGCGAATCTTTGCAAGGGCTCTAACCCCTAGATACTCTGATGGTATCTTTGGAAGTTCACAAAATTGTAATCATCTCCAAGACCCCACTTAAATGAAGAAAAGAAAGCACTCTACAGAGACAGAAACAACAGCACAGCCAGGTCTTCTCAGTTTCGAGGTATCTCCGAGCAAAAAACAGTCCCAAATCCCTAGCCTACCTAGAGACTTTCTTCTGGAACACCAGTTGCAAGAAGGCAAATTTAGATTTGATGTACAGAAAAATTTCCTAAAAAATTAGTCATACCAAAAGTGAAAGGGACATTGTGGTAGATAGTGAGCTACCTCTTCCTGTGAGTCTTTAAGCAAAGGCTGGATGAACACTTGTAGGGAGAATCTTAGAGAAGATTCTGATTTAAGTGTGTTTTGGAACAAGATTGGCCTCTGAGTTCCCTCTTATCTCTGAGATCATCTTGGTATAAACCTGGCCAAAAAGTACAAAGTACAAAAAATTGGCCCTCTATCCCTTTTGTACTCCATGATATCCTCATCAGTACAGCCTTCTGTTATAGTTTATAAATGAGACTAACTTCAGATGGTGTGGCCTGATCTAGGGATGCAGAAACAAGATATGGACATGGTAATACTATTGTTAGAAGGGAGAGATTGTCTGCTAGAAGGTACAAAGGTTGGGGCAGAGAATGCCTGAAAGGGCTGATAATTTGGCTACATCTATGGCTTTGTTCTGTACTTAGTGGGGATATGGGAGTTGGAGATGAAGAGAAAAGATATTGCAAGGATCCTCCTTAGAGCCCTGGTTCTGATATTTATGTACAATTGTATTTTAGATGATGAACCTGAGTCACCGGATATGACGACAGACTTATTTTTCCTATTTTTAAACTTTTCGCTCCTGATAATTTTAATATCTTCAGAGTTGCTTCTGAATTTCCGAGGTAATTATTAGCGAAATCTGAAGAAAGCCCTTCCTATCTGGTTAATCAAGCATGACTGGTTTGGCAGGACTTTGTAACCCTGCATCTTAGGAACATGACTTTTGCCCAGTCCTTGGTCATTTGCTCTGGGGTACACTTTGTCCCCCAGTCTATGCCCTTCAAGGTCACTCATCTCCAAATGCCCACCTGTAGAACCCTGATCCTCCCAACTACCCTTGTAGTCACATAACCCCATGAATTTCCTTCCTACACCATTCCCTACTCTTTATTCCCATTTCATGATTTTCTTTCACCTTTCATTCATCATATGTTGGTGAAGAATTTACCATGTGCAAATCATGTGTCATGCTGTTGTTGTTGATGTTCAGTCATTATGATCATGTCCAACTCTTCATGACCCCATTGGAAGTTTTCTTGACAAAGACACTGGAATGTTTGCCATTTCTTTCTCCAGATCATTTTGCAAGTGAGGAACCTGAGGCAAACAGGGTTAAATGAATTGCCCAGGGTGAGGCAGCAAGAGACTAGAGATCAACTCAGCTCTTACTGACTTCAGCCTCGGCACATCATATACTGCACCACCTAGCTACCCTCTTCTAGGTTATATTAAAAGACAACTATTTCCTCCCTTTCCTTCTGTCCCAATCCCTGCCCTGGGTAAGTTTGAAGAAGTAGGAATCTAAATAAGGATCACCTTTGACTCCTTAAAGAAATTGAAAAAAACTTTAAATCTGTGAGCATTTTAAACATATTTCTACAAACTTTGCCTTATGGTCTGGGCTGAAGAAATTAGTGAGAAAAGTAAGACTCTGTACTTGCCTTCATGAAGCTGCAAAGTGAGAGTGAGTCATGGATACAAATGTGAAATAAGAACTATAGGGACATCCAGGCAATATATTGTGAGAAATCTGAGGAGGGAGAAATCACTTCTACCTGGTTGTGAGAAGGAGTAAAGAAAGACTTCAAGGAGGATGTGGCCCCTAAGATAGGTCTTGAAGGAAGAGTGGACTTAGACAGAGTTAGGGATAGCTTAGAGACTATTCTCAAAGCAAAGAAAAGGAAAAGGAAAGGGCAATATGAGGAGGAAAGGCAAAAAGTAGTACAGTTTGGCCAGAACATAGTATACAGGAAATAACCAACAAAAAAGAAGCATTTATTAAATATCTGTGGCATGTCAGGTCCTGCTGTAGGTACTAGGGATAACAAGAGAAAATGGAAATAATCCTTTCTCTTAAAGAACTTACACTCCATCAGGATTTACAATACACACCTCATAAGCCTAAACACAAGAAATGCACGATAATTGTGGAGAGGTATCTGGCAGAAATTATCTGGAAAGATGACATATGGAGTTGAGCTGGGATTTGAAGGAAACTGGAGGTTATAAAAGGTAGAATTTAGAAGAGAGGACATTTCAGTCAAAGGTAAAAGCCAATGCAAAGGCAGGGAGATAGAAGGTAGAGTGATGACTAGACCTAAGAGTATTTAGATGAGAGTTATATATATTACACCTCCAAAGGTGGGGCCAGGTTGTAAAGGTTTTTAAACATCAAAAAAAGGAGTTGATATGTGACCCTAGAGGAAATTTTTGTTGTTGTTCTATCATGTTTTTTTCTTTGTGATCCCATTTTGGAGATTTCTTGGAAGAGATACTGGAGTGGTTTGCCATTTTCTTCTACTGCTCATTTTATAAATGAGGTACTGAGGAAAACAGGGTTAAATAATTTGCCCAATGTTACACAGCTGGCAATTATCTGGGACCAGATTTGAAGTAAGGAGGATGAGTCTTCATAACTCCAGGTCCAGCAGTCTACCTAGGGAGCCACTATTAACATATGGAAGGGAGATATGGTTAGATGCAGGTTTTAGCAAAATCCCCTTGGCAGCTGAGTGGAGGATGAATTGGAGAGAGGAGATCCATGAAGTAAAGAAACCAATTGGGAGGCTATTGTAATAATCCAAGTAAAAGTTGAATAAGGACTGTATTAAGGGTTGGTTATATTAACAGAGAAGGAGATTAATGTAAGAGACATTTGAAAGTAAACTTCACAATATTTGGCAGCCACATATATAAGGGCAGTTAGGTGGTACAGTGGATAGAGCAGGAGTCAGGAGGACCTGAGTTCAAATCTCATCTCAGACACTTGACACTCACTAACTGTGTGACCTTGGGCAAGTCATTTAACCCCAATTGCCTCATCCTGGGTCATCTGCAGTCATCCTGATGAATATCTGGTCACTGGATTCAGATGGCTCTGGAGGAGAAGTGAGGCTTGTGACCTAATCAGTCTTCCTTTACTCAAGAATAAAGTCAAATACAAGTCATGTCATTATTTCTCTGATGGCATGGTCTTCTTTGGCAATGAAAGACGAACACATACACACACATAAACACACATATACATACATACATACATACATACATATACATATACATATATATATATATATATATACAGAGAGAGAGAGAGAGAGGCAGAGACAGAGACAAAGACAGAGAGAGAGAGAGAGAGAGAGAGAGAGAGAGAGAGAGAGAGAGAGACAAGGAGACAGTGAAATGGGCCGAGGAGTACTCTGTAGTCTCCAATTTGTGTGATGTGGTATTATTGTCAGGTGTAGGGAACTGTGGAAGAGGTGTTGCTTTGGAGAGAAAGAAAAGTACAGCTTTTAACATATTGAATTTCTGATGCTTACAAAAAATCCAATTTGATATGTCCGAAAGATTGTTCGGTGATATAATTTTGGTGTTCTAGAGAGAGACAAGGTAGATAAAGATACACAAACATGTCAGCTGTCTATATAGAGAAAATATAGGCATTAAAACTGATGAAGTCACAAAGCCAGAGTAAGTGGAGAGAGATAATGAGAAGAGTTCTCAGCAGAGTCCCCAAGCATACGCTGATAGTTAGGAGGCAGGCTACAGATCATGATATAGCACAGGAGACTGAAGAGTGGCCAGCCAGAGTCAAGACAGAGCAGTTTCATGAAAACTGAGAGAGGACAGGAAGGTCAATAGTGTCAAATGCTGCAGAGAGGTTAAAAAAGGGTTAAGATTGAGAAAACAAAACAATGGACTTGTCAACTAAGAGATTTTGGTAATTTTGGAATAAGAAATTTCATTACAGTGATGAGGGCAGAAACAAGATTAAAGATTTAAAAGTGAAATATTTCAGTGGTCATGAAGACAAGGAGCTTTTTCTGAGACATCATTAGAGAGATATATAGGATATAGCTTGAGGGTATGGTAGGAAGAAATGAATTTTTTTTATTTAGGATTTTATTTTTCCCAGTTACATGTTGAAATGATTTTTAACACTCTTTTTTAAAATGTTAAATTTCAAATTATCTTCCCTTGTCACTCCTCCCTCCCTTGCCCCACCGAGAAAGCAAGCAATTCAATATAGGTTATACATATGTAGTCATGCAAAACATTTTCATGATTATAATGTTATGAAAGAAAACATAGACTAAAAAATAAAACCCTCAAGAAAAATAAAGTGAAAAGTGTTTGCTTCAATCTGTATTCAGACACAATCAGTTCTTTTTATGGAAATAGATAGCATTTTTCATTGTAAGACCTTGGGTAGTCTTGGATTGTAGTACTGCTGAAAATAACTAAGTCATTCACAACTGATCATCTTACAACATTGCTTTTTCTTAGTACACAGTATATTTTGCTTTGCATAAACTCATCTAAGACTCTCCAGGTTGTTCTGAAAGCATCCTGCTTATCATTTTTTATAGCACAATAGTATTCTATCACAATCACATACCACAATTTGTTCAAACATTCCCCAGTTGATGGGTGTTCCCTCAATTTCCAATTCTTTGCACCCAGAAAAGAGCTAGTATGAATATTTTTGTACATAAACATCCTTTTCCTTTTTTTTTCTTTTTATTTCTTTTGGGATACAGACCCAGTAGTGGTATTGTTAGGCCAAAGGGTATGCATGGTTTTATAACCCTTTGGGCATAGATCCAAATTCCTCTACAGAATGGTTGAATCATTTCACAATTCCATCAATAGTGTGTTAATGACTCATTTTTTCCCACATCTCTTCCACCATCCATTTCCCTTTGATCTCATATTAGCCAATCTAATAGATATGGGACAATACTTCAGAATTGTTTTAATTTTCAGTTCTCTAGTCACTAGTGAGTTGGAACATTTTTCTTATGACTATAGATAGTTTTGATTGCTTCATCTGAAAACCTATCTTTTGATCATTTATTAGTTGTGGAATGGCTCTTCTTTTTATAAATTTGACTTGATTCTCCATATGTTTGAGAAATGAGGCCTTTATCAAAGAAAATTGCTTCAAAATTTTTTCACAGTTACTATTGCCAACTATATTTCCCTCCATCCTATTCCTACCCTATTCTACTCTCTCTCTCCTTTCACCTCCTCCTCCCTTGGGAGAATTTTGCTTCTGACTACCCCCTCCCTGAATCTGCCCTTCCTTTTGTCGCCCTCTTTTCTTCTTATCCCCTCCCCTCCTACTTTCTTGTAAGGTAAGAAATTTCTATAACCATTCAAGTGTGTATGTTATTCTCTCTCTGAGACAATTCTGATGAGAGTAAGGTTCACTCACTCACCCTCATCCCCCTGAGTTCCCCTTCCACTTTAAAGTTTTTTCTTGCCTCTTTTATGTGAGATCATTTATCACATTTTAGCTCTCCTTTTCTCTTTTTTCCAGGACATTCCTCACTCACTCCTTAATTTTATTTATTTATTTAGATATCATTCCTTCATATTCAACTTACTGTCTATATATACTCCTTATATCTGCTCTAATAATAAGAAAGTTCCTATGAGTTATAAGTGCTGTCTTCCCATATGGGAACGCAAATAGTTAAACCTTATTAAGTCCCTTATGATTTCCCTTTCTTAGTTACCTTTTTATGCTTCTCTTGAGTCTTATATTTGAATGCAAATTTTCTATTCATCTCTGGTCTATTTCTCAATATGCTTGAAAGTCCATTTTCCTCACTGAAAGATTATGCTCAGTTTTGCTGAATATATGATTCTTGGTTGCATCCTTTGCTCTCTGGAATATCATATTCAGAGCTCTCTGATACTTTAATGTAGAAGCTACTAAATCTGGTGTTATCTTGACTGTGGCTCCAAGATATTTGAATTGTTTCTTTCTTACTGGTTGCAATACTTTCCTCTTGACATGAGAGCTTTTGAATTTAGCTACAATATTCCTGGAAGTTCTCATTTTGGGATGACTTTCAGGAGATGATTGGTGGATTCTTTCAAGTTCTGTTTCCCTCTCTGGTTCTAGAATATTAGGCTAGTTTTCCATGATAATTTTGTGAAAAATGATGTTGTCTTTTTTTTTTATCTTGGCTTTCAGGTAGCCCAAAATTTTAAAAATTATCTCTCCTGGAACTATTTTCCAGGTCAATTGTTTTTTCCAATGAGGTATTTCACATTGTGTTCTAGTTTTTCATTCTTTTAATTTTGTTTTATTGTTTTTTGATTTCTCATAAAGTCATTAGTTTCTATTTTATCAATTATATTTTTTAAGGAATTATTTTCTTGAGTGAGCTTTTGTACCTCCTTTTCCATTTGGCCAACTTGACTTTTTAAGGGTTTTTTTCCTTTAGTTAATTTTTGTGCCTCTTTTTTTTTTGTTGTTTGACTTCTTAAGGCATTCTTCTCCTCACTGGCTTTTTCTATCTTCAAATTTTTTTCAGCCATTTGCCTAGTCTGTTTTTTAAGGTCTTATTTTCTTCAGTATGTTTTTGTTTTTGTGTGTGTATCTCCTTTACCAAGCTCTTGACTCATTTTTCATAATTCTCTTGCATCACTGTCTTTTCTTTTCCCAATTTTAAAATTTGTTTAGATTTGTGATTTAAAGGTACTTGGAGGGATTTGGGGGTAGAGCTCAGGGGAGTCCATGCCTTTATCCTGCCATCGTGGCTCCACATCTGAACATTTTTTTAAAGATGAGGAAAATCTGGGCATATTTATAAACAACAGGACAAGATGTAGGGGACACAGGCACACACACACGCAAAGAGAGAGAGAGAGAGAGAGAGAGAGAGAGAGAGAGAGAGAGAGAGAGAGAATCTTGCATTAGTTCTATGCAAAATTTGATGTCTAAATCTGCATCCTGAGTCTATCATCTCTCCATCAGGAGGTAAGTAGCATGTTTCTCCATGGGTTGTCTGAAATCATGGTTGTTCATTGAAAATAATACAAATTTATAGTGAACTTATTCAGTAATTTTTCATAACTTCCTCTCGATCTTTTCATCAGCACATGGGTAAGAACAGAGGAAATAGATGGTGGTAGTAAACCAGAGATGAGGCTTAGTAATTTATGATCACTAGTGAGGCAAGGGAAAAGGATGGAGGAGCAGAAGACAGTGTGATAGTTAACCAATTAAAATAGTCAAGATTAGGAGGGAAAACAAGTGAAGCTATGATATGGGCAAAGACCTGAGAAAGTCTTAAGCGGTAGAAGGAAAGGAATTCATGGTGGAGACCAAGACTAAACTAAGAAGGAAAATCTTTGGAGTGAGGAAGAGTGACAAATAGAAAGAGATGGTATGGTAGTTATGATTTGATTATGGAATTTTAGAATTCTTGATTATGGAAGTGGAAATTTTTTAGTGATTACAAGGTCAAAGGTCTCTGCCTTTGTGTGACTGAGTTGGTATGGAGGACTGAGTCATGGAAGTTGAGAAGATGGAGAAACTGAGAGGCTATAGTATTTGAAGAAATATCAACATACATGTAATATGCCCTAGTATGATAGGAGTTGGAGTTGACATCAATAATGTGAGCCAAGTACTGAACTTTTAGAAAAAGGAGGGAGAATGATCTGTAGGTAACTAGTAGGTAACTGCCAACCAATTGGATTGTTTATTTGGATAGAGTGAGACTCGAAATAGGAGAGGATTATCGAGTGTTCTATAGTAACAGAAAGGGACAATGGGGATGAATAGTACTTTGGCTCCCTCTCAAGGACAAGTGAGGTTAAATGATATGAGAAAAGGTGCAACCAGTATTGAAAAGGACATCCAAGGAATGCTGTGTCCTCTAAGAAAGGCTAGGTCTTGGTAAGTGCTAGAAGATGGAAGGAGAATGAATGAAGGACATCAATAAGCAAAGTCATTTTTTTGAATTAATTGAGGAACATGAAGTAAGAAAGAGGAAGGTTTGTTAATTATGGAAAAGAAATTGAAGAAAAGATTAAGGAAAAATTTTCCAGAAAGCACAGTGGAAAAGTAGGCAGAGCTGGAGTGGTCCCCCTTTATGTTTGAAATCCAGTTTGGGGTGGAGTGTCTTAAATTTGATTTGGTAGTGGGTTTGGGTTAGTTGCTCAGTGTGCTGTATCTGTGTGAGGTACCAGGTAGCACTGAAAGCTTAATTAAACTGATTTTCTTCTTACCAGTTCCAGGCTGTCCTCAGCTTTTCCTTACACGAGTTCTTCTCTAAGGGTTCCAATAACTCTTTTTGGCTACATAGCTCTCACTTGCTTGAATCACATTTTCTTTTTCTTCTCAGCATAGCCAATCAGCCTACAGGCAAAGATATTTGTATTTCATAGAAAGCAAAAGTAAAATGTAATGAAATTTCTGAACAGTCAATCACATCCACTCATGTTAAAGATGAATTTCCAAATCTTCATACCATTAGCTGCTTCATATCTCTCTAACACTTATAGAAGAAGGAGAGTTCTTTGAAAAATAACCCTTTCAAATCTCCCAACCTCAAAGTTATAGGGGGAATTAACACACTACATTTTAACTTGCCTTATCTCACTGTTGTCAGAGAAAGTAAATTTCATTCTTGGCTCACTGCCAGGTAACTGCTTCTCTGCTCTGTGCCCT
Source organism: Bettongia penicillata ogilbyi (assembly GCA_023548195.1). Lineage (NCBI taxonomy): Eukaryota > Metazoa > Chordata > Mammalia > Diprotodontia > Potoroidae > Bettongia > Bettongia penicillata. Next base: position 219,772 of record JAJHZJ010000919.1, on the reverse strand, counting down.
AACAGGTTGATCAGTAAATCATAAGACTGTTTTGGAAATAAACTTTTTGCTATTCATGTAATCTTAATTTCTGCCTTCCTAACTTCTCCCCATATGGGACTTCCTGTGGATGATTCAGGTGCTCATGAATTGACCCTAGGGTCACCCATGCCATACTCATGATAAAATTTATTTGCCTAAATAATAATAGTTAACTCCATATAGTTCCTCTAAGTGTTTAGGTTTGTAAAATATTTTGTATATAGTATGTCTTTTGATCCTCACAACAATCTTGTGAAGTAGTTCCTATTATTGTCCCAGTTCTGCAGAAAAGGAAAGTAAGAATGACAGAGGTTAGGTGACTTGCGGAAGAGTGCACCAACGGTAGGTGTCTGAGGCAAGATTAGAAGTCAGGTCTTCCTGATTGCAAGTCCAGCACTCTGTCCTCTATACCACCAACTCTTGGTTTTGAGGCAGTGTTTGTGAGCACCACTTAGAGTAAATTCCAAATAGATTGACCAAAAGTCCCCACAATAAAGAGTGCTTGTATCTTGTTAAAAATCCTACCTGAGAGTGTAGCATCTACATGGCCTCTCACAGCCAGAATGTTACTAGAATGTACCTAAAGCCCAGCCCTCCACTGGGCTTCCATCTCTGGTTTCTAAAAATCTTCCAGATGTAGGAGGAAGACAGCTTCAACCTGAAACAGAAAACTCCATCAGAGAGATATCCTATCTGCAATATTTCATGGGCAGAATGTGATACCCTGAAAATAGAATGAATTTGGAATCTATAGACTGTACCCTCTTGTTCTAGAATTACAGGGCAATTTTCTTTAATATTTTCTTATAACATTGTATCAAGATTCTTATTTTGATCACAACTTTCAGATAGTCCTACATTTCTTGTATTGTCTCTCCTCAATCTATTCTCTAGATCATTTTTTTTCTTAGATTCTTTAAATTCTCTTCTATTTTTGAAAGTTTTAGTGTTTCTTGGTGTCTTAGAGTCATTTGATTCTTGTTGCCCAATTCCATTTTTTCAGGGAGTTATTTTAGTTATTTAAGATTTTTGGAACTCATTTTCCAATTGGTAATTTTTTTTCCCATCATTTTCTTGAATTGCTTTTTTTCCCCTAATTTTACTCAATCTTTCTTATTTGGCTTTTGAAGTTCTTTTTAAAGTTCTTCCACATACTCTTTTTGAGCTTTTGACCATTTGATGTAGTTCCCAGGGGTAGGAGAGGTTTTTTTTTAACCTCACTATCTTCCTCTGAATATGAACCCAGATCTTCTTTTGTCCCATAGTAGCAATCTATGCTGGAACTCTTTATCCTTTGCTTACTCATTTTTATCTCTTTTTATTTTATTTTTTTCAGCTTATTATTGTAATTAGGTTTTTATCCTGACTTTTGGGTAATGGTGCCCTAGGCCTGAGGTCTTCCTTACTGTTATTTTCTGAACTTTGTCCAGGGGTTCCACCTCAGATGCCTCCTTTCCTCCCCTAAGCCACAGTTAAGGCCCCTTAGTCACATCCTGAAGATGTTCTTGCTTCCTGAGGTACCTCACTCACTGGCATGTCATTGCTCTTCCTTGTTCACAGTAACAGTCGAACACCATATCTCGTCAGCATATAGAGGCCTGGTGTCCAGAGATAGCAGGGATCTTTCAATTTTCTCTGCTTAGCCATCTCATTCCCAATTTTTGTTAGTTGAAAGTTTGTGAGGTGAAAGTTTTGTGAGATGAAATTTCTGGAGGCCTAGTCTAGTTGCTGAGGGAGTTGCCTCCAGGGCCTGTTGTTGGTTGATTCAGGACAGTTGGCCTGGAGGTATCTATACTTCATAGAAGCCAAACCTTAGCCTCAGGAGGGCCTGTTTTTCCTAAGATCCCCTGAGGACCATTGCTTTGCCCCTTCATTTTTGCTGCTCTGTGTTCATTTTGTGGTTTGCCATCTTCCCAGAATGCTTCATGTAGGGACTTCTTTCAGTCTATCTTATCAGGTCAGTTCCTGGGCTGTGCGAGATCAATGGAATCCTGATTGTGGTTTATGCGCTTGAAGTTGAAGTAGCCTTTTATGTCCTATGGGTATACCATAGATGCATAGGTAAGAAGGAGGTAAGTAGGGTAGCAATGTGATGGAATATTGGGGTGTTAATAAATCTTCAGCTGGACAGTCCTTAAGTAACCCAGATGCTTAGGGTCCACTAGTCTTTGTGCGGTCCTGACCCCTTTTAGTTCAGTGTAGCCTTGGTCTGTATTTACACCTCCACCCAACTCAACATTTCAGACCTGTATACTCCTCAGCCCATGTACTGTCCTGAACTATGATTGGGTTCCACTCTCTTCATAGTTCTGAACCCTCTGAACACCAGTTCATGTGTGGGCATCATTCTAAGAGTTCCTTGACCCTGAATTTTTCCCTATTCTCCTTGTAAAACTGATATAAATTTCCTGGTCTTCACAGAGTCTTGACCCCCAAGTATGACCTAGTCCCTGTATAGTCCTGAGTTCAGTGTCCCTCCCTTCTATGGATTTACCTAAAGTATTGAGGACTGGGACCCTTCTAAGTCCTAAATAATTCAAACTGAATGTGGTACATAAAACATAACTGGAACCCAGGGAGGAGGTTGAAGATGGTTCAGGGGACCCAGGGACTGTGAAAGAGTCAGAAACAGATATTTCCCCTAAACATTAACTCATGGTTAACTTTTCACTTACAGGGTATCTTTATGACTGGAGTTTGTATGATTGGATACCTTGGGTGACAGTTATTATGGTGTTAATAATAAAGATTTCTTTAGTATCCTTATTCAGAAGATTTGTCACCATACCCAACCAGTTCCCAGAGTTACAATAAGGTAATTTCAGGTGGGGCCTGCATTTGACTTAATTACAGGTGAATATCCCCACAGGCAGCTGAAGAGAAATCAAATTGAGCCTAGGGGTAAGGGGGTGCTCTGTTGCTCAGTTGGGGGTGGGGCTAGCTTGGTGTAGGAGTTAAAAAGGCTGAAAGGGAAGAAAAGAATCCTCACAGGAAGATCAGTGGGAGGCCTGGTGGCAAAGGATAGACTGAGGAAGGTGCTGGACTTGCCTCAGACTGGGGCAGTAGGAGGGCATAAGAGGGAGGTCAAAGAGAGGTCACCCTCCTTCTCTTTTTCCCACTTCCTTCCTATTTTCCTTAGGCCCTTTGTCTTCTCTCCTCCCTGGCATCTCTCTCTTCTCTCCTTCTCTGCTTCCTTTTGGTATCTCCCTTTTCTATTTTTCCTCTATGTACTTCTCTCTTTCCTCAACCCTCTCTCCTTTTCTCTATGCATCCTTTTCTCAAACAGATGCCTCATCAACCTCATCCAGTACAGAAGTTTGTTCCCCCTCCCTCCCCCTGCTTATTTCTGAGTGAGATCAAGTGGACTGATGCTATGTCCAGGTCTCTAAGTTGTAGTGGAAGTTGAGGGTGGGGTTGTATGGGAGGTGAAACCTCTTTGTCTTCTAGTTCTAAGCTAGTGGATGGTTTCCCAGTCCTTGACTTGCTTAAAGCCCTTGACAATCAGTTTCAACTCTCTCAGTCACTCACTATCTGCATTCGCTCCCTATGGGTTAAATTTTATGACTCATGGTAATCAGTCCCTCAGTAAGTATTTATTAAGCATCTACTATATGCCAGGCACTAAGCTAAGCCCTGGAGATACAAAGAATGACACAAGATAGTCCTTGCTCTCTGTCTAAAGGGAGAGGCAACATACAAATAATTATGTACAAACAAGTGATATACAGGATCAATTAGTGATAATCAACTCAGGAAAGTCACTGGAGTTAATGCGGAGGAAGAATATGTTTTCATGTGTGATTTTAACTGGCACTTAGAAGCCAGGGAAGTTAGGAAGGTAAGATGAGAAGAGAGAAAACTCCAGACATGAAGGACAGCCAGTGAAAATCCTTGGAGTTGGTATATTGAGTGTCTTGTTCAAGGCACAAGAAGGTCAATATCACTGGATCACGGATTACATGGCATGGAGGGTATAAGCTGTAAGAAGACTAGAAGGGAGTGGCAGGTTATAAAGGGCTTTGAATGCCAAACAGAGGATTTTTTATGAGATCTTTGTCCCTGCAACCTGAAACTCTGTTCTTCATTCTCACATCACCTCCATCCATCAGCCCCTCAGTTCTGTACTCTTCCTTTCCCTATTCTATTCCCTATTTCCCATGGAAAACCGGTTCAACTCTTCTCATTCCTCTTCTCTTGAGTTCCTTGTCCTCTTACCTTTCTGCCTAACTTGCCTTGCAAAGCCTCAGCTTTTCGTCACTGCCACCAACCTTTGCTCCTGCATACCTGCAGCTGACAGAAGCTGGACAAAATCACAAAGCCATGCAGACATGGTCTACTATAAATTTGTGTTACATTGTCTCAACTTGGGCTCTCACTGCTGCAAAGCATCCTTTAAAACTTCCCTAATTATTTCACTATACTATCCACCACAGTGGCTCTTCTAAACATTTTCATCCTTTCAGACTTCCCATGGCTATCTCCTCCCACCCTCTCAGCTGAAAACCCTGCCTCATATTTAACTAAAAAATTGAGAAACATCTCTTTTTTAAAAATTGCTTTGAGATCTCTCTTCTCCTTTCTTCTTCATCTTACATCACTCACATGTCTCTTGACACTATCTCCTTCACTTCCATCTCATAGAATGAAGTGGCTCTCCTTTCCAAGGCAAACCCCTCTATGTGTACAGGTGGTACCATTCCATTCTGTCTCCTTCAGCAGATTTCTCCCTTTATCATCCCCACTCTCTCAACTATCTTCAATGTCTCCATATTTGCTTGCTGATTCCTTTTGCTCTATGAATATAAACGTTTCCTCCATTTTATAAAAAGAAAAAGCACCATTGGCTCCATCTATCTCTGCCACTATTATCACAACTCTTCTCCCTTTTGTGGCTAAACTCTACAATAAGTGCTTCACTTTTTCGCAACGGGTTTGTCACCAGAACACAGGTGTTGTGAAAACCATCACTAAACTTCCACAAAAATAGGCAAAGAAAAGACTCACATTAACATTGTCATCATTGGACATGTAGACTCTGGCAAGTCCACTACTACTGGTCACCTCATCTACAAATGTGGTGGAATTGATAAGAGAACTATTGAGAAGTTCGAGAAGGAGGCTGCTGAGATAGGAAAGGGCTCCTTTAAATATGCCTGGATCTTGGATAAACTGAAGGCTGAACGTGAGCATGGTACCAATATTTATATCTCTCTGTGGAAATTTGAGACCAGCAAGTACTATGTGACCATTATTGATGCTCCAGGACACAGAGATTTCATCAAGAACATGATTACAGGCACATCTCAGGCAGACTGTGCTGTCCTGATTGTTGTTGCTGGTGTTGGTGAATTTGAGGCTGGCATCTCTAAGAATGGGCAGACCCATGAACATGCCCTTCTGGCCTACACACTAGGTGTAAAACAACTGATTGTTGGTGTAAACAAAATGGATTCCATTGAGCCTCTACAGCCAGAAGAGATACGAAGAAATCATCAAGGAAGTCAGTACCTATATTAAGAAAATTGGCTACAACCCTGATACAGTAGCTTTTGTGCCAATTTCGGGTTGGAATGGTGACAACATGCTAGAGCCTAGTTCTAATATGCCCTGGTTCAAGGGATGGAAAGTCATTCGTAAGGATGGCAATGCTAATGGAATTACACTGCTTGAAGCTTTGGATTGCATTCTGCCACCAACTCATCCAACTGACAAGCCCCTTCATCTACCCCTCCAAGATGTCTACAGGATTGGAAGTATTGGTACTGCACCTGTTGGCTGAGTGGAAACTAGTGTTCGAAAACCAGGCATGGTGGTCACCTTCATCCCAGTCAATGTTACAACTGAAGTAAAGTCTGTTGAAATGCACCATGAAGCTTTGAGTGAGGCTCTGCCAGGGGATAATGTTGGTTTCAATGTCAAGAAGTGTCTGTCAAAGACGTTCATCATGGTAATGCGGCTGGTGATAGCAAGAATGACCCTCCTATGGAAGCAGCTGGTTTCACTGCACAGGTTATTATCCTGAACCATCCAGGCCAAATCAGTGCTGGCTATGCACCTGTTCCGGATTGTCACACTGCTCACATGGCTTGCAAGTTTGCTGAATTGAAGGAGAAGATTGATCATCGTTCTGGTAAGAAATCTGGAAGACAGCCCTAAATTCCTGAAATCTGGTGATGCTGCCATCATTGACATGGTTCCAGGCAAGCCCATGTGTGTGGAGAGTTTCTCTGATTATCCTCCTCTGGGTCATTTTGCTGTTCATGATATGAGGCAGACTGTTGCAGTTGGTGTCATCAAAGCAGTTGACAAGAAGGCTGCTGGATCTGGCAAGGCCACAAAATCTGCCCAGAAGGCCCAGAAGCTAAATGAATATTCTGTACGACACCTGCCACCCCAGTCTTAATCAGTGGTGGAAGAACGGTCTCAGAACTCTTTGTCTCAATTGGCCATTTAATTTTAATAGTAAAAGACTGGTGAATGATTACAATGCATCGTGAAAGCTTCAGGAGGAAAGGAATGTTTTTCTGGACCATTTGTTTCATGGCAGTTTTAAGTTATTAGTTTTTAAAATCAGTAATTTTTAAATGGAAACAACTTGACCAAAAATCTGTCACAGAATTTTGAGACCACTGAAGCAGTTTAATGCGAAAAAAAGTGCTTTCTTCCTTTCCTTTCACTCTTCATAATGCTCTACAGTCTGACTACTCAGTTCATTCTAATAAAACTAATCTCTTCAAAATGACTAGCAATCTTCTACCTGTCAAACCTAAATGTCTTTTATCACTTTTCGTCCTTCTTGGCCTCTCTGCAGCCTTTGATATTATTGATGCCTTTTCTTTTGCCTATTGTTGTTGGTCAGTTGTTTCCAACATTTTCAACCCCATTTTGGAGTTTTCTTGGCAAAGATACTAGAATGGTTTGCCATTTCCTTCTCCAGCTCATATTTCTAGATTAGGAAACTGAGGCAAACAGGGTTAAGTGACTTGCCCAGGGTCAAAGGGCTAGTAAATGTCTGAGGCCAGTTTTGAACTCATGAAAGTGATGAGTCCTTCTGATTCCAAGTCCAGTGTTCCATCCACTGCAGCATCTAACTGACACTTGTTTTGCTTAATACCCTCTTTTCTCTAGATTTTTGTGATACTTCTCTATCCTGGTTCTCCTTTCTATCTGACCAATCGTCTTCACTGGATCTTTATCCAGACCATGTCTACTAATTATGAGCGTCCTACAGCTTTCTCTCCTGGGTCTTCTCTTCTCCCTTTACTCTATTTCACTCCCTTTATTCTAGTTCATCTAATCGTCTCACATGGATTCAATTATGCTCTCTGTGCTGATAATACTCATCTATTTTTTCAGTCCTAGTCTCTCTCCTGACTTCCAGCCTTGTATACCCAACAGCCTATTAGACATCTTAAAACCAATGTCTCATAGACATCTTAAGGTCAATATGCTGAAAACTGAACTATTTCTCCCTGCTCAAATCTTCCCTTTTCCTAACTTCTCTCTTCCATTTCATGGTAATCCATTACCTCCTTAGGCATCCAGGTGAATAACTGGGAGTCATCCTTAACTCCTCACTCTCTCTGACCCCTTCCTCATATCCAATCTCTTGCTAAGACCTTTCAATTTTACCTTTTTAACATCTCTCATATATGATCACTTCTCTTTGACATTGTTACTACCTGGGGAAGGCCCTTATCACCTCATACCTGGACTCTTGAAAATGCCTGCTGGTAGATCTCCCTCCCTCAAGTCTCTTAGCACACTGCTGTAGAACATATAAGTCACTAAATTCAATAAATTCAAATGGTTTCTTATTACCTCTAGTATCAAACATACAATCCTCTGTTCAGCTTTGAAAAAAAACACCTTAATTTGACCCCTTCCTACCTTTTCAGTCTTCTTTTACCTTACTTCCACATTCTCTGCAATCCTGTGACAGTGACCTCTTGACTATTCCTTTCACTCTTTACTCCATCTCCTCACACTGGGCATTTCTACTGCCTCTACCATGCCTGGAGGCAGCTAGGTGGTGCAGTGGATAGAGCATCAGTGCAGGAGTAAGGAGGACCTGAGTTCAAATCTCACCTCAGACACTTGACACTCACTAGCTGTGTGACCTTGGGCAAGTCACTTAACCCCAATTGACTCATCTGGGGTCATTTGCAGTCATCCTGATGAATATCTGGTCACTGGATTCAGATGGCTCTGGAGGAGAAGTGAGGCTGGTGACCTGCACAGCCCCCCCTCACTCAAAAAAACAAAAGTCGAGTGCAAGTCATGTCATCATTTCTCTGATGGCATGGTCTTCTTCAGCAACAAAGGATGAACACACATACCATGCCTGGAATTCTCTCTCTCCTCACTTTACCCTATTACTTTCCCTGCTAAAATCTGCAGATGTCACAATCACCAGTCACCAACAGATTAGCTATGTGAGGTGAGAGAAACTAAGGAGTTGAGGATGACACTTTGAATGATAGTCATGTTCCCTCTTCCTCCCTAGCACTCCCTCTTTCCTTTCTTCCTTCCTTCCTACTCCTGACAACTTTTATACCCCGTTCTTGTGCTTCCTGTTTATTTTACTCACTTCCCCAGTGTTAGTCAATATTTATGGAACAGGGGCCTGTTATCTTCCCCATCCCCTGCCAGGTGTTATGCTTAATAATTATTCTTGTTTCTAGGTGACAACATGGAAGAACACTTGAGAGCAATGGATCTTCTAGTCATGAGACTGCTCACTGAGAGATCTGCAATAGTAGATCAGTTGAGGCAGAACAGATGATGCCTCACCAAATATACAAAAAGCAAGCTACTAACTTCCTTGATTCACTCTTCCATTTTAGCCCTGAAGCTTGAGGTCTCTTTAATGTTGCATTAAGAGAATCAGGTTTGAGAACGGATGATTATGCTCTTTTCCATCCAGCCACCATGTATCTATGATCACATGGCCACTTCTGCCTCTTTTGTGTTTATTCTGTTCTGATTTTGCCAAATAAGTTTGCCCCATCTGGATTTGTCAAGCACTGGCTGGGACCTTGTGATTTTAAAGGACCTTATGAGTTCCCATGAACAACTGGATGCCAAAAAGGACTTTTTCTGCATCAGAGAAGATGCTACCAGAAAGATGTCTGACCCAGGCTTGGCATTTGATCTGACAATATCAGAGGTGAAATGTAAAGTTCCCATGTAATGAATTGCAAACTGCCTCTCAGGGCTCTTAGGTGGTGAAGTGAATAGAGTGCTGACTCTGAAGTTAGGAAGATTCATCTTTGTGAGTTCAAATCTGGCTTCAGATACTTACCAGCTCTGTGACCCTAGACAAGTGACTTAATCATGTTTGCTTCAGTTTCTTATCCTGAAAATAAGTTGGAGAAGGAAATACTCCAGTACCTCTGCCAAGAAAATCCCAAATGGGGATCACAAGAGTTGAACACAACTGAAACAACTGAACAACAAAGACAAAAACTGCTTTATGCTTTGATAGAATTTAAAAATTACCCTTCCAGGATACTGTGCATGTAAGGAAATGTTACTCAAGCTTGTTCTAATCACATTGTTAAAGCATATTATGATTTGTCTGTCTATGCTTAGCCTTCCTTTTTTGTGAGTAGGAAGAAGCTACTTGTCCCTTTTCTGATTTATATTGGACTTTATCTTTGTTACTTTTCCATTTTGTAAGAAACTGAGACTTGTAAGAAGTAATCCCATTTCTTTGACCTTCAGGGTAGAGATTTGTTTTACTAGAGGCCAGGCTACAGAGGATGAAACCCCAAGGTAATTACATGCTTAGTAAAGAAAAGAGGGGTTAGTGTCCTAGCCCCTGTGGTTAGTACTCCTAGTTTATATGTAGCAACTCTCTACCTGTGATGTCAGAGAAGGAAAACTCACCACAGTTACCTGGGGGAAAATAGTCACATAAATTGCATGACCTTTGGCTGCTCAGAAAGCTAACCTGGGAATATGCCTGTGATCTATTGTATTAGAGAGAGGTGGGGAGAACTCAGTGGAACTGGGTATACATCTTCTAAGAACCATTGCTGACTTTGTCTCCCACCTTCCTTCCTTCTATGTTGACCCTAAGATCAGGACATATTATCTTACAGTGACAGCTCTGGTTTTATCCATCTCTTTATTCCTCTGCTTGCTCATGCTCTGGCAAATTCATGTTTCATTTTAGATCCCAGTCTTTCCTTTCTAAGTGTGACAAGACTAGGAATTTCCTGAGGCAGCTTTCCCAACTTCTTGATCAAGCCTCCTTCCCTCCACAAATCCTGATTGGTGCAGTTCTCCTGATATAGCTTACTTCTGAGCTTTGGGGCAGAAAAGGTCCCAATCATGTGTAGTCAGCACTCTCAGACTTGATCAATGCCTGAGACCGTGTGAGTCATCATATCCTGGCAACTGATTTACCAGATACATTTCCAGAGGAGACATAGGGGACTGTATCCAGAGATGCCAAGTGCTACTGTGTCCTTATTGCATATGTGTTAGGGCAAATGATTTAAAATGTGTTGTGTTAAATATTCAGTGACTTGCAAGTGTCCTATTTTGTCCCAACATTGAACCTGAAACTGAGAGAGTTAGTAGGCTGGCATTAGAGTTGTGCCTCTAAGAGTAAGACATTAGTATGCAATGATAAAACATCTTAAACGGCAGCATGATATAGTGGCCAGGAGGTCAGTCTTGGGCTCAGAAAGTCCTATCTCTGACACACACCAGCTCTGTGACCTTGGGCAAGTCATTTAACCTCTCATTGATCCAAACCACTCTCTAAGATAGTTGCATTACCAGAGGGAGTTTCTATATCATTCATTCTCTAAACATAAAAATCATAGTTCCAAAATCAAAAAAGAAAGGATTTTGACTTGACAAATGAATCATCAATCTCAGTCCTTTGTGAAATGTGCTCTAAGTTTGAAAAGCACCACATAATAATAGAATAAGGGTTATATCTGGATCAGGAGTCTAGTTGAGCAAAGTCATCAAGGATTATTAAACATCTCATTTGTGCCCACCACCCTGCAAAAGGCTGGGGATACAAAAGAAAGGAACTCTCAACCTAAAGGGCCATCTTCTGAACAGGCAAATATGCAGAAGAGCAGTCACAGGACATAAACCCTGGAGGGAGTCTGTGGATTTGTATATTGGGGTGGTAGTGGTCTGGGTTACATCAAGCTGACACCAAAGGAGGGGCTGAGCAGGTTTCAGAAGGTGGAGTGGGAATTTGATCGATCTGTGCTCTGTGGTAGCTGAACTCTCTTTTTGAGAGTAAATTTATCTGCTCATGCCTTGCCTGGGGGAAGGAGGAGGTGATGGGGAGTGGATAGAGGAGAGAGAAGTGAAATGTCCCAGAAGAGATTTGTTTCCTATACTGATCGAATCCTAATTAAGTTGCCTTCTGCCCCAATATTCTAAGTTCCTTGTGGGCTTCACTGAACAACAGGCATGTCATGATTTGACTAAACAATCTATCTTGAACCACACCACAGCCCCCCTAGACTCCATATCCTACCTTCTTCATATATGCCTCACTACCTCATTAGAACAGCAGGTGTGTCCATGTGATGGAATCCCATCCACTGCCTCTAGCTAGCCCCAGACCTCATATTTCTCACAGAAACAGTAGCTGTGTCCATGTACTCAATGACAACCACATACATCTAATCTTATACAGGACCACAAGAGACAGTCAATCAGAAGGTAGCACCACCAGGATGCTTGAGCAGGATGTGTATCCCAAAACAATAGAAGGGACTTTCACTAAGTAGGTACCTGCTCAGTAATAGCAAAAACTGTCCTTTAGGTGAACTTATGACATGGAGAAGCTTATGATATCATTATCTTACATAAATGCCCCCCACCTCTCAAAAAGGGTTTTTCTGTATGCAATGTAGGTAATTGCATGGGCAGTTCCACCAAGGTTGAGACTCCTTCATATTAACTAATCCCTTGACAATCCCCTCTTGACTTTTTAATATTCATATATTGTTATGTTATTGCATCTTTGACCCTATAAAAACCCCTGTATTCCTCTGATAAGTTGTTGATTCTTTCTTGGAACTCAGTCCATTTCCTAAGAGGCATCATTCTCAATAAATGCCTTTGCTTGGGTTGGAGATGGTCTGGGTCTTTGAATTCTTTTGAGACAACTCCACAATACACCATGAAACCGAAACAATACCATGACTGACAACATTTAGGAGATATCCTATGTGATGACACTTAAAAGAGACATTTCACGCAGATAAGCAGCCAGGTAGTCAGCATAGTCCTTCAGCTTAGTTTAGTTCAGCTCAACATAGGTGTACACCTAAGTCTGACGTCTATCTTTAGCCTCACTCTTTCTCCTCCTCCTTCAGCACTACCAACCCAACCACCCTTAACTCACACTGGCTCTTTCTCTTTCTGGGTCTCTGAACCCTGGGGAAAGGGTAGGTAATCTCTTTCAGTTGGTGTAATGCCAGGGATCAGATAAAAATCATAGTCTACATAGTTCCTTATTCTTAACAGCTGTTCTAGTCACCCTGGTTCTTGTGCGCTAGATGAGGACAAAGGGGGCAGATGTGGAACAGTTCATTATATGATGCCACCTTCAGGGTGGGCTGAGTGAGAAGGAGTGAATGAAGTAGGGTAGAGCAGATGGGTGTGCATATGAATGGGATAGTGGAAGTGCCATGAACATTACAAAATTGAGGGAATAAAGTAGCCAGAAAGGATTGCATGGAATAGAGGGTGCAGGATAGAATGGATGGAGTGGAATCAGGCTGTTTTGAGCAACACTGTTCTCAGAAAATTGGAAGGGTTGGATCATTGTGAGTTGTCTGGCTCAGGCAATGTTTAGAGCCTCATCATTGGTTCTGGGGGCTATATTTCAAGAAGGTCATAGACAAATTAAAATAGGATGCAGAGAATGACTGTGTTAGTGAAGAGCCTGAAGATTCAATAACTGGAAATGTTCAGTGTAGGGTCAAGAATTTCTCCACCTGGGGAACTTTGTACCTCCTTCTCAAACAGTGACAAATCTGATACCAAAGAAAGAGGCCAAGGAGCTCCAGATTGATTATAGGAAGTAATATAATCAATTGGATACTCCTGTTGGTGCAGTATAATGGATTCCTATCAAGAATTTGATAGTCATCAATCTGGGGCTGACCAGACTATAGGTTGGATCCCTGCAAAGACCCTAGGAAAGCCTAGTGGTAATTCTAGAAATCAAACAAATTTAGATGGAACAATAAAGCACATGACTTCTGATTGGTGGATATTTTGTGTTTCTGCTTAGTGATGAGACATTTATAAAGAGGAGTGTTAAGTCAATGTTGTTGGGTAAAAATGCCCAAACACAGCTTTGTGCATTGATCACATACTGATCACAAATGGGTCACTATATTTGTCTTATGATTGTTAACTTACACATTATCTAAGTTACGACTCAGGGTTTGAAATATAATCTTAACAGGTCACCTTGTTGAGGCTTCCACTTTTCAGAGACTTTAAGTTACAGCTTTTATTTCTTACTGTGTTTATGACTTTTCCCCAACCAGGACCCCACAATCCACCCCTGAAAACCATTCATACATTCTTTCTGAGTATCTTCTGCAAGGTCCTTGGAGTGGCTTTATACTGGGGTGTTTAGGGCTGTTTTGGAAACAGTCAAAAAAGATGGTCCTGAGCAATTTGATACATGTTATACATATGTTTACATGTAAAGCATATCCATAATAGTCATGTTGTGAAAGAAATCACACACACAAACATTAAGAAAAAAAGAAAGTTGTAAAAAGCATTCAATCTGTATTCAGACACCATCACTTCTTTCTCTGGGGATGGATAGTATTTATCATCATAATTCCTTCTGGGTTGTCTTGGAGCATTGTGTGAGAAAAGCTAAGGCATTCACAGATGATTGAGAATCACTGAGTTATTCACAGCTGACCATGTTATAATATTGCTGTTACTTTGTATATAGTACATTTTACTTTGGATCAGCCCACGCAAGTCTTTTCAGGTTTTTTTGGAGAGCCATTCCCTAATTGATGGCCATTCCCTCAATTTTTAATTCTTTGCCCCCAAAAAAGAACTACTAAAAATATTTTTGTAATATAAGTCATTTTCCCTTTTGTTTTTCATCATTTTGGGATACAGCCATAATAATGTTATTGCTAAGTCAAAGGATATGCATAGTTTTGTATACTTTTGCACATAGTTCCAAATTGCTTTACATAATGATTGAATCAGTTCACACCTTCTTCAAAAGTGCACTAATGTCTCCTTTTTTCCATATCCCTTCCAACATTTGTCAATTTTTTTTCTTATTAGTCAATCAAATAGGTATGAGGTAATAACACAACAATGTTTTAATTTTCATTTCTCCAAAGAATAGTGAATTAGTATTTTTTCTCATGACTATAAATAGCTTTGATTACTTCATCTAAAAACTGATCATACATTTTGATAATTTATCCAATCAGAAAGTGGCTCTTATTTTATAAATTTGACTCAGTTATCCATACATTTGAAAAATGAGGACTTTCTTTTTTTATGTTTTTTATAAATTTATTTATTTAACTTTTTACACTCATTTTCACAAAATTTTGAGTTCCAAATTTTCTCCCCATTTCTCCCCTCCCCCACCCCAATACACGGAGCATTTTAATTTCCCCTGTCACCAATCTGCCCTCTCTTCTATCATCCCTCCCTTCCATTGTCCCCATCTTCTCTTTTCTCCTGTAGGGCCATATAACTTTCTATTCCCCATTACCTGTATTTCTTATTTCCTAGTAGCAAGAACAATACTCAACAGTTGTTCCTAAAACTTAGAGTTCCAACTTCTCCCCATCCCTCCCTCCCTCCCCATATCCTTTGGGAAGGCAGGCAATTCAATATAGGCCATATCTGTGTTGATTTGCAAATGACTTCCATAATAGTCATGTTGTGTAAAACTAACTATATTTCACTCCATCCTATCCTTTCCCCCATTGCTCCCATTCTCTCTTATGATCCTGTCCCTCCCCAAGAGTGTTGCTTTCAAATTGCTCCCTCCTCCCATTGCCTTCCCTTCCATCATCCCTCACCCTGCTTATCCCCTTCTCCCCCACTTTCCTGTATTGTAAGATAGGTTTTCATACCAAAATGAGTGTGCATTTTATTCCTTCCTTTAGTCGAATGTGATGAGGGTAAACTTCATGTTTTTCTCTCAGCTCCCCTCTTTTTTCCTCCACTAAAATGTCTCCTGCCTGTCTCTTCTATGAGAGATAATTTGTGCCATTCCATTTCTCCCTTTCTTCTCCCAATACATTTCTCTCTCACTGCTTAACTTCACTTTTTAAAGATATTATCCCATCCTATTCAATTCATTCTGTGCTCTCCGTCTCTGTGTGTGCGTGCACGTGTGTGTGTGTGTGTGTGTGTGTGTGTGTATGTAATCCCACCAATTACCCAGATACTGAAAAATTTCAAGAGTTACAAATATTGTCTTTCCATGTAGGAATGTAAACAGTTCAACTTTGGTAAGTCCCTTATGACTTCTCTTGGCTTTTTCACTTTTCATGCTTCTTTTCATTCTTGTGTTTGAAAGTCAAATTTTCTTTTCAGCTCTGGCCTTTTCATCAAGAATGCTTGAAAGTCCTCTATTTCATTGAAAGATGATTTTTCCCCCCTGAATGATTATACTCAGTTTTGCTGGGTAGGTGATTCTTGGTTTTAGTCCTAGTTCCTTTGACTTTTGGAGTGTCATATTCCACACCCTTCGATCCCTTAATGTAGAAGCTGCTAGATCTTGTGTTATCCTGATTGTATTTCCACAATACTAGAATTGTTTCTTTCTAGCTGCTTGCAAGATTTTCTCCTTGACCTCGGAATTCTGGAATTTGGCCACAATGTTCCTAGGAGTTTCTCTTTTTGGATTTCTTTCAGGCAGTGATCGATGGATTCCTTCAATACTTATTTTGCCCACTGGTTCTAGAATATCAGGGCAGTTTTCTTTGATAATTTCAAGAAAGATGATGTGTAGGCTCTTTTTTTGATCATGGCTTTCAGGTAGTCCCATCATTTTTAAATTGTCTCTCCTGGATCAATTTTCCAGATCAGTTATTTTTCCAATGAGATATTTCACATTATGTTCGATTTTTCATTTTTTTGGTTTTGTTTTATGATTTCTTGGTTTCTCAGAAAGTCATTAGCCTCCATCTGCTCCATTCTAATTTTGAGAGAACTATTTTCTTCAGAGAGCTTTTGAACCTCCTTCTCCATTTGTCTAATTCTGCTTTTGAAAGCATTCTTCTCCTCATTGGTTTTTTGAATCTCTTTTGCCAGTTGAGTTAGCCTATTTTTCAAGGTGTTATTTTCTTCAGCATTTTTTTGGGTCTCCTTTAGCAAGGTATTGACCCATTTTTCATTCTTTTCTTGCATCTCTCTCATTTCTCTTCCCCGTTTTTCCTCCACCTGTCTAACTTGATTTTCAAAATCCTTTTTGAGCTCTTCCATGGCCTGAGCCCATTGAATATTTATTTTGGATGTTTGGGATACAGAAGCCTTGACTTCTATGTCTTTCCCTGATGGTAAGCATTGTTCTTCCTCATCATAAAGGAAGGGAGGAGATATCTGTTCACCAAGAAAGCAACCTTCTATGGTCTTATTTTTTTTTCCCTTTTCTGGGCATTTTCCTCAGCCAGTTACTTGACTTCTGAGATTTCTCTCCACCCCACCTTGCCTCCAGATCCACCCACCTAGTGCTTGGGGTCTGAGATTCAAATGCTGCTTCCCAGCCTCAGGACTTTCAGCCAAGGTGGGGCTGCTATTCAGTGTGAGATTAAGTTCATCTGCTTTTATGGGGGCAGGGCCGCCACCAGGGGCTCAGTTCCCTAAAGGGGTTTATGCGGAGATCTTCAATAATTGATCTGAGCTCCTGCCTGCTTTGGGAGCCCCTGTGCACTGCTGCCTCTGCTGCTTCCTTCCGCTGCTGCCTCCGAAGGGGGCCTGAGTTATGGAGACACCCTGCTCCCCTCTTGGCCAGCCAAAAAGGTTCTCTCACTGACCTTTGTGGCTTGTGGGTGGAGGACCTGCGTGGCTGCTGGAGATTCTGTCCCTGAAGCCTGCTCAGATCTACTCCTCTTGGTGCCACGTGGCCAAGGCAAGGCTGGGCTCTGCTCTGGGTCAGGTGTGTGACGCACCTTTGATGTCGGTTTTTCAGGGCTCTCTGGAACAGAAATCTCCTCCACTCCATTGTTATGTGGCTTCTGTTGCTCCAGAATTTGTTTGGAGTTCGTCTTTACAGTTACTTTATGGGCTGTGGGCTAGGAGCTAACATATGTGAATCTTTCTACTCCACCATCTTGGCTCCTCCAAAATGAGGACTTTCTCAGAGAAACTTGCTTCAAAATTTTTTTCAATTATTATTGCTAACTGTATTTCCCGCATCTTTCACTCCACTTATTCTATTCTCTCTCTCCTTTCACTCTGTCCCTCCTCAGAAGAGTTTTACTTCTTACTACCCCCTTCCCCAGTATAACTTCCCTTCTATCACCTCTCTTTGCCCTCCTACTTTCCTGTAGGGGAACATAGATTTCCATATCCAATTGGATATGTATATTATTCCTTCTTTGAGCCAATTTTGATGAGAGTAAGGTTCACTCACTCTCCTCTCACCTCCCACCTCTTCCTCTCCACTGTAAAATTTTTTTCCTGCCTCTTTTATGTAAAGCAATTTACCCCATTCTACCTCTCCCTTTCTTTTTCTCTCAGTTCCTCTCTCACCTATTAAATTTATTTTTAAAACATTATCCCTTTATATTAAACTCTATGCTCTCTGTCTATATATACTCCTTCTAACTACCCTAATAAAAAGAAATGTATTATGAGTTACAAATATCATCTTCCCATGTTGGAATGTAAACAGTTTAAACTTGATTAAGTCCCTTATGATTTCCTTTTCCTGTTTACCTTTTTATTCTTCTTGTTAGTCTTGTATTTTAAAATCAATTTTTCTCTTCAGCTCTGGTCTTTTAATCAAGGTGCTTGAAAGTGTTCTGTCTCATTGAATGTCCAATTTTTCCTCCTGAAGGATTATACTCATTTTTGCTGAGTAAGTGATTCTTAAGTTTAATTCAAGCTTCTTTGCCCCCCAGAATATCATATTCCAAGTCCTCTGACTCTTTAATGTAGAAGTTGCTAAATCTTGTGCTATACCAACTGTGGCTCAGTGATACTTAAATTGTTTCTTTCAAGCTGCTTGCAGTATTTTCTCCTTCACCTGGGAAATCTGGAATTTGACTATAATATACCTAGAACTTTTCATTTGGTATATCTTTGGAAGTGATCAGTAGATTCTTTCCATTTCTATTTTACCCCTTGGTTCTAGAATATCAGGCCAGTTTTCCTGGATAATTTCTTGAAAGATGATGTCTAAGCTCTTTTTTTCTTGGATCATGACTTTCAGGTATTTCAGTAGTTTTTTAATGATCTTTCTTAGATCTAACTTAAAGGTCAGTTGTTTCGCCAATGAGATATTTCACACTGTCTTCTATTTTTTCATTCTTTTGGTTTTACTTTACCACTTCTTGATTTCTCATAAAGTCATTAGCTTCCATTTGCTACATTCTAATTTCAAGGAATTTTTTCTTCAGTCAGTTTTTGGACCTCCTTTACATTTGGCCAATTCTGCTTTTTAAGGCCTCCTTGCCATTGGCTTTTGAAACCTCTTTTACCATTTGGCGTAGTTAAGGTGCTTTTTTCTTCAATATTTTTTGATGTGTGTCTCCTTTACCAAGCTGTTGACTTGTTTTTCATGATTTTCTTGCATCATTCTCATTTTTCTTCCCAATTTTTCCTCTATCTCTCTTACTTGAATTTTAAAATCCTTTTTGAGCTCTCCCAAGACCTGAGACCAATTCATATTTTTCTTGAAGGCTTTGGATGTAGGAGGTTTGACTTGGTTGTCTTCTGGGTGGATCTTCCTTGTTATCATAGTGTATTCTTATATTCAGAGGCTTATTTTGCATAGTTTGCTCATTTTCCCAGCTTAATATTTGACTTTTAAGTCTTTGTCAAAGTAAGACTCTGCTTCCAGTGTAGAGGGCACACTGTCACAAACTTCAGGGTTTTGTGCAGCTGTTTTCAGAGATACTTCTAAGGACTTGTAAGTTTTCATTTCTTCCAAGATTGTATGATCTGAGGAGAGGTGTTTCCTACTCTCTTGGACTGTACTCTGGCCTGTTAGTGACTACAAGCACTCCTTTCTGCCTTGAAACTGTGAATAGGTTCCCCCTTCCACTCTGGTCATGAACTTTGATATGCTAGTGTTTCTCCTCATTCACCTAGGAGTGCAACCTAGATCTGAGTATGAGGAAAACAACAGAGTCCTGCCTCAGTGCTAGCAAAAAAAAAAGAAAAGAAAAGAAAAGAAACAAACTCCTGTAATGTCATGCTTACCAGTTGTTTGACTCTCTTACCATTTGTAGGCTGAGAATTCCAGAAACATCTATTGCCACTGCCAATTCAGTCACTCTCAAGACATGTTCCTGGCTTTCTGGGGCTGGAGCTGTGCTGACATGGCCCAGGTGGGACTGTGTTCCTCTCTCACCCTGGTGCAGCAGACATTTCATGCTGACCTTCTAAGTTGTCTTGGGCTGGAAATGTGTTTCACTCTATCTTTTCATGGGTTTTACTGCTCTAGAATTTATTTAGAATAATTTTAAAAATATATTTGGAGGGGTTTGGGAGGGAGCTCAGGTGAGTCCCTGCCTTTACTTTGCCATCTTGGATCTTTCTCTCAACTAATGAGTTTTTGGGATTCTCCAAGTACACCATCATTTTTTTTTCTGAAAAAAATATTTCTATTATCTCATTCTCTATTATGATTCCTTTTGTTTCTATTTTTTTATTATTGCTAGTGCTAGGATTTCCAAGACAATATTGAATAATATTGATAATAGTGGGATCCTTGTTCACATCTGGTCTTATTGGGAAGGCTTCTAACTTATACTCATTACAAATAATGTTTGCTGGTGATTTTAGATAAATACTTTTTCTCAAGTTAATCCATTTATATATATATATATATATATATATATATATATATACATACACTTTCAAATACTTTAATAGAATTGAGTGTTGAACTTTATCAAAAACTTTTTCTGCATCTATTGACATAATCATTATTTTTGAACTTTTATTACTGTTATATTCAGTTATATTAATATTTTTCTCATGTTAAACCATCCCTGCATTCCTGGTATAAACTATACTTGGTCATAATGTGTAATCTTTGGTATATATTGTTATATTTTTTTAGTTAGCATTTAATTTAGGATTTTATATACATATTTATTAATGAAATTGATTAATATTTTTCTTCCTATGTTTTTACTCTTTCTGGTTTAGCTATAAGTATCATATTTTTTTCATAAAAGGAATTTGGTAGGACTTTACATATTATTTCAAATAATTTATTGAATTAATTAAAAAATAAAATTATTTTAAAAATTACTTTACTGAATTAGAAAAATAATATCAAAATTAATTTGGAAAGTCTAAAAGTAAAGAATGTCAATGGAACTAATGAAAAAATGTAAAGGAAAGAGGTTTAGAGTACCAGATCTTATACTATAAGTCAGTAATTATCAAAAATATCTGATACAGGCTAAGAAATAGTTCAATGGAACAGAATAGATACACAGTTTAACAGACATAAATAAATAATTACTTTGTATTGAGAAGTGTAAAAACTTTAAGATTTTGGGAGAAGAATTAATTATTTGCTAAAATTTGTTGGGGAAAGCTAGAAAGTAGTATGGTAGAAACTGGGCATAGACAAATATCCTATGCTATTTACCCAGATAAGATCTACATGGATATATGATTAGATATAAAATATATAGAGAGATATTACAAGAAAATTAGAAGAACATGGAGCATGTTACCCACCAGACTTACGGATAGTTGAACAATTTATGAATTAACAAGAGTTAGAGATAAAGAAAGGTATAAAATAGGCAATTTTGATTACATTAGAAAAGGGTTTGTACAAATAGAACAAATGTAGTCAAGATCAAAAGGAAACCAGAAAATTTAAATGTCTCATATCTCAAATGGGCAGCTAGGTGGTGCAGTAGATAGAGCACCAGTGCAGGAGTCAAGAAGACCTGAGTTCAAATCTTACCTCAGACACTCACTAGCTGTGTGACCTTGGGCAAGAAAATTGTCTCATCCTGGGACATCTCCAGTCATCCTGATGAATATGTAGTCACTGGATTCAGATGGCTCTGGAGGAGCAGTGAGACTGGTGACCTGCACAGCCCTATCTCCCTCAAGACAAAGTCAAGTGCAATTCATGTCATCATTTCTCTGATGGCATGATCTTCTTTGGCAACAAAGGACAAACACACACATATCTCAGATGTATAAAGAACTGTCAAATCTATAAGAATAAGAGTCACTCTCCAACTGACAAAATGTTAAAGGATATGAACAGGCAGTTTTCCAATAAAGAAATCAAAACAATTCATATCCATATGAAAAAATGCTGTAAATCATTATTGATTAGAAAAATGCACATTAAAACTATCTTGAGATGTCATTTTATACCTATCAGATTGTCTAAAATGACTGAAAGGGAAAGAGAAAAATGTTGTAGGGGATCTGGAAAAAGTGAGACATTAATTCATTATTGGTGGAACTGTTAAATGATCCAACCATTTTGGAAAGCTATCTGGAATCATGCCCAAAGAGTTATTCAATTGCCCATTCCCTTTGACCCAGCAATACCACCACTAGGTCTATTTCCAAATAAAAATTAGGGGAAAAAGAGCCTATATATTGTAAAATATTTAGAGCACCTTTCTTTGTGGTGGTAAAGAACTAGAAATTGAGGAGATGCCCATCAGTTGAGCAATGGCTGAACAGGTTGTGGTGTATGATTGTGATGGAATACTATTGTGCTATAGGAAATGATGAGCTCAATGATTTTAGAAAAACATGGACTTGCATGAAATAGTGAGGAGTGAAATGAAAAGAACCAAGAGAATATTTATAGAAACAGTCATATTGTTTTAAGGAAAACTTTGATGAATATACCCTTCGAAAATCTCTCTGTCACTCTATCTCTCAGTTTTCTCAGTTCTCTAGAAGTTCAGAAGATATCTAAACCTCTGCAGATATATACGTAGTTTCCTTTTCAACAGAGATGAGGGTAAGATTCCAATATTACCAGCCTTCCCCTCCCACATGCCTCCTCTGTATTAGTTCTTCCTTTTATGCTCCATTTTTTAACCTTTTTATACTCATTTTTCTTAACTTTTTTAACCTTTTTCTACTCAATTTAGTTTTTCTTAAATCACTTCATCATACACAATTCAGCCCCAAACTGTCTTTTTAATGTATAATTTTTAACTCTCTTTTCTATTATTTAATTTATTTTTAGTTTTGAACATTCATTTCCACAAAATTTTGAGTTCCAAATTTTCTCCCCATCTCTCTTTTCTCCCCACCCCAAGACACAGTGCGTTCTGATTACCTCTTCCCCCAATCTTCCCTCTCTTCCATCACACCCCTCCCTTCCCTTATCCCCATCTTCTCTCTTTTCCTCTAGGGCAAGAAGGGTTTCTATACTTCATTACCTGTATTTCCTATTTTCCAGTTGCATGCAAAAGCAATTCTCAATGTTCCTTCCTAAAACTTTGATTTCCAACTAACCAGCAAAACTGAGAATAATACTTCAGGGGAAGAAATGATCATTCCATGAAATAGAGTACTCGCAAGCATTTTTGATGAAAAGGCCAAAACTAAATAGAAAATTTGACTTTCAAACACAAAAAAGCATAAAAAGGTAAACAGGAAAGAGAAATCATAAGGGACTTACTAAAATTGAACTGTTTACCTTCCTATATGAAAGATAATATTTGTAACTCTTGAAACTTTTCTCAATATTTGGGTAGTTGGAGAGATTATAGAAAGAGGGCACAGGATGAGTTAAATAGGAAGGAAAGGTATCTAAAAAATAAAATTAAGGGGTGAGAGAGGAGTATATTGGGGGGAGAAATGGAATGGGGCAAATTATCTCTCATAAAAGGCAAGAAAAAAACTTTTTGAATTGAGGGGAAAAGCAGAGAGTTGAGAAGGAAAAAATTAAGCTTACTCTCATCACATTTGGCTTAAGGAGGGAATAATATGCCCACTAAATTTGCTATGAAATTTTATCTTACACTGCAGGAAAGCAAGGAAGAAGGGGATAAGTGGGATGTATGTGGGATGAGAGAAGGGAGGGCAAATGGGAGGAGGGAGTAATTAGAAGTAAGCACTTTTGGGGAGGGGCAGGGTCAAAAGAGAGAATAGAATAAATGGAGAGCAGGATAGGCTGGAGGGAAATATAGTTAGCCTTTCACAGCCTGACTATTATGGAAGTCTTTTGCATAACTAGTCATGTATAGCCTATATTGAATTGCTTGTCTTCACAGTGGAGATGGGTGGGGAGAGAGAAAGGGAGAGAAGTTGGAACTCGAAGTTTTAGGAGCTAATGTTGTGAATTGTTTTTGTATGCAACTGAGAAATGAGAAATACAGGTAATAGGGTATTGAACTCTATCCTGCCTTCAAGAAAAGATAGAAGATGGGGATAAGGGAAGAGAGGGATGTGACAGAAGGGAGAGCATGTTGGGGGAAGGGGTAATCAGAATATGCCATGTCTTGGGGAGGGGAGAGGGGAGAGATGGGGGGAAATTTTGGATCTCAAAATCTTGTGGAAATGAATGCAAAAAACTAAAAATAAATAAACAAATTTTAAAAAAATTAAAAAGAGAAAAAAAAGAAATTGCCATCCCACCCTTCAGTAACCTCCACTCTACTCAGACAGAAAACAGCAGCATTGAGGCAAGAAAAAGTTTACCACTTGCCAAAAGTTCAGATGATGGTTAGCATTTTTTGGCAAATAAAGTAGCTTTCATGAAAAAAAGAGAGAGAAATCTGGGAACCATAACTTCTTCCCCTGATTCCATGTCCTGAAGCCTGCTCCAGTCCTGTCCATTTTGGGTGGCAAGATCAATATTTGCCAAGGTCAATCCAGTGTGATAGAGCTTTCCCATAGGCCTTCCAGGCTACCCTTGGGCTGGAAATCTCTTTCACTCTATTATTTTGTAGCTTCTGCTCCTCTAGAATTTATTTAGAGTAATTTTTTACAGGTATTTTGTGGGCTATGGGAGGAGAGCTAGAGCAGGTCCATCCTTCTACTCTGCCATCTTGGTTCCTCCCCCCCAAAACTTTACTTCAAACTACATTAATAATGTTAACAATTTTAAGAATATTATTACTAATAATGACTGTTAACATTTTCCTATATCAGAAGAAAACAGTTTGGTTTTAATGTGTTCCTTATAATTAGTCTTTAATGATTTCCTTATATAAAAAGTGAAGAACTTTTACAACGCGGGGTAAAATAAGGAGTAAGAGAGTAAAGGGAGAAGATAAGGCAAGAGGAATAGGGTGAAAAGAGGATTTGAAAAGGAAAATAGGAAATAAAAATAGATGGAGGAAAGTTCATGAATAGCAATTATAACTGAGTGTGAATGGAAAATGAATTAGGGAATGACAGAAGAAGTTGTGGTGTATGATTGTGATGGAAATCTACTATGCTGTAAGAAAGGATGAGTTCATTGACTTTAGAAAAAGCATGGAGTTACATGAAGCAATGAAGAGTGAAAGGAGTGAAATGAAGAGAATGTTGTATAACAACTTTGTTTTAAGAAAGACTTTAAGTGAGTAAGTTGTTCTATTACAAATATTAAAATTAACAACAAAGGATGTGTGCAGAAAGACTCTATCTGCAGCCAGAGAAAGAACTGATGAATAGAGGTATGTACAGAATAATTTTGCATATATACGCTCATTTGTGTCTAATGGTAGTTATCTCTATAGGAGGGGAAAGGAAGAGAAAAAGAAATTTATATGATAACTTTATGATGTATTTGAAAGGAACAGCAAGTTATACATAGCAGATTTGCAGTTTCATGTACAGTCATTTTTTTATATTGTGTTATGGAAGTGCTTATCTTATTCCATAATTTAAAACAAGGATGACTTAGAGCAAATAAGACATTTTGAATATTATAAATATCCAAATTACAAAGATATAAAGGAAGATCCTGTCTGCATTAAAAGAAAGAACAGACAAATAAAAATATATCTAGAATGATTTTACATATATATGTATGTATATATGTATATGTATGTATATATGTGTGTGTGTGTGTGTGTGTGTGTGTGTATACTTATTTGTCTGTAACAGTAGCCATCTCTGTGATGGCGAGAGGGAAGAAAAAAGGGAAAAAAGAAATTTACATGATAACTTCATTATATATTTGAAAGAAAGAGCAAATTATGCATAATCGATTTACAGTTTCATGTGTAATCATCTTTTTATTTTATTATGTTATGAAATGCTTGTTTTATTTCATAAATTAAAAATTAAATAAATAAATTTTAAAAATAAAAAATAATGTGAAAAATATGAATGAATGTGAAAAAAATTGACGAATTAAATTTTGCTTGGAAGGAAAGAAACTTGTGTGGGGGTGTTGGGTAGCCTCAAATATTTGAAGGACTCTCATGCCAGAAGAAATGAGAAGTTATGTTTGGCCTCCGGCCAAGAAAGTCAGAAACAGGAGTAGTGGGAAAAGGGGCAGAGGCTGTTTTCATTTCAATCAATGAAAAAAAAAAGCTGTTTCCTAATAATTAGAGATATCCAGAAGTAAAATGGGCTGCCTCTGGTGGTAGTAGTTTCTTTCCTCCAGAGAAATATTCATGCAAATGCTGAATGGTTCCTTTTCAGGAATGGTATAGAGGTGATTTTTCTGCTGTTCATAGCTGGTTTCCCAAGTCAGCCAAACTAGTGACCTCTAGTGGGCTAGAAGGTCATCTCTGGGTGAGGTATTGATTAGGGACCAAAATGTCCTCCTCCTTTCCTGTGGCATTGAATTAACCTCCACAATCAGACACTTTCTAGGCTAACATCCTCTTATTCTCCACATATTTTACTGTCTGATCAAATCGGCCTATTCTCTCTCCTTGTACCAGGTATCTTCTGCTCTCCCACTTCAGTGACTTTTGTCCTTTTTATTCTCCATCCTTCATGTTTCCTCTATGTCCTTCATGCTTCACTTTGTATTATCTGCGTATATATCATATTTTGCACTGATCAGTCACTCACAAGAGACTCCAGGGGCATTTCTAGTCACTATTATTTCTTCTGACTCTGGATCATCCAACCTATCATCTTTCGGAAGTTTTTGCACCAATTAAGAGTCACATCTGTCTGTATAAGCAGGATCACAGGATTGTCCTTCAGGTGACTGAACTCACTAAAGAGGTAGTTGTATCAGTAAGTGGTTGTTGTATCATAAGCACCACAACATACAGGAGGGGCTTGCTACCGCAGGTTCTTACATCTACATTCATAAAAGGAAAGGCAACTTTTGAGGAGTTAACAATCACTTTAATCAAGCACATGTATCATTCCTTTAACCAAGCACATATATCATTCATCTAGTTCAGGGGAGTCAGCACATTGAACTTCAAAGAAAATACAGAGAAATCAGTGATCAATAGACATGGCTTCCTCTGCCTTAATTCAACAGACAGGTCCAACTGTCTGACCATGGTTGGTTGGTTGGTTGGTTGGTTGTTGTCCTTCATTTCCAAAGAGGACCAAAATGACATCACCACGATAAAGTGAAGTTGCAGTGTGTTCAACTGTGGCTGAGCAGAACAATATGAGCTTGGAATGCTCTACAACAAGTCAGGCACACACTGTCTGTGTGAATATTTGGGATGGATACTCCAAACTTGTGTATCCTATGTTTACTTTGTGCTGCCTCAATTCTACTTTGCTCATAGAGCACAGTACCCTTTCTGATGTGGGCACACCATGCTGAAAGGCCCTGTGCCAGTGCCTCCAAGATTGCAGTCAAATCTAAAATTCTTGAGAGAGATCTTAAGAGTCTCCTTGTATCACTTCTTCTGACTACCATGTGATCACCTGCTCCATGTGAGTTCTCCATAAAATGGTCTTCTCAGCAAGCTTACATTTTGCATTTGAACAACATGGCCAGCCTATCAAAGCTGCACTCTCTGAAGCATAGTTTGAATACTTGGCAGTTCAGCTGGAGCAAGGACTTCAGTGTCTGACACCTTATCCTGCCAGGTGGTCCTCAGAATCTTCCTAAGACAGTTCAAATGGAAGCGATTCAGTTTCCTGGCATGGCACTGGTAGACTGTCCATGTTTCACAAGCATACAACAATGAGGTCAACACAATGGCTCTGTAGACCTTCAGTATGATAGTCAGTCTAATATCTCTTCCTTCTTCAAGTTTTCTTTGGAGCCTCTCAAACACTGAGCTCCCTCTGGCAATGCGTGTATCAACCTCATTGTCAACTTGTACATCCCTGGAAAGTACACCACTAAGGTAAATGAACTTAACCACGACATTCAAAATTTCTCCATTTGTTGTAACAGATGGTGGAGCTGTCTATGTGAGTGCAGCCTATACTGGACTGTGCTCCTGTCCCAACCTGATGCAATAGACCTGTGTAGAGAATTTGGAACTTCAGGTTTTGAAAATGTGTTGGGAAGAACTGGTTTTACATGTAATTTGGTAAAAATAAATTAAAGCTTAAAGAAAGATTGCAAAGGAGAATCTAGAAGTCACGTTTAATTGTCTCATAAATTAAGAGAGCATAACAGTTGTTGTCAAACTGTCTCATAAATTAGGGGACCATGGAAACCACTAGAAACTTTTGTAAATGAGCTAAAGCTATATCCTGAGACTATATGCTAAATCAAGAGAAGCCAGCTAGACCTTACTATAAGGGCCCCTTGGTCCTACAAACTATCATGCTCTGTAAACCTCAGATAACTTCCAGACATGCTCAGTAAAAGAAAGAACACATTTTGCTAATGAATAACCTGATGTCATTGATAACTTTGAGATGATGTGGATATTTTAATGAACTAACCCTAAGGTTGCACAGATTATATTTGGTCTCTGTGACCAAAATCCTATAAAATGAGATACAAAACTCCTGATAACTCTCACCCTGCCACACTCTTCCATTGGGTCCATGTTACCAGAGTGCTTCCAATTCCAATTCATGGTTTTGTAAATGACTTTCTGTACCTCATTACTTGCCTCCTCTCACCGCTACAAACCCTGTTCCCACACCCACATCCTCATTTCTGTGCAATTTTTCTCTGTGCTCTGCACCTTATTAAAAATGTGATTAAAACATTACTTCCTGCTTGCTGTCACCATGGTCTTTCCTAGCACGTATCCAAAGTACCACATGTGTCTACCCCTAACTCAACCCAGATCAACTCCCTTGTGTCCCATTTCCTTAGCTATAAGCTAGGAGTACTAGAATTGAGACTATTCTGGGGCACAATAAATCAATTAATGATTCCCTGAATTAATTGACAATTCATTTGCCAACGGTGCAGAAGAAATTGTTTGAGACTTGGTTCTTCTTGTTCTTTTTTTCTTCATCCTTTCCTTCTTCCTCTTTTTCTTCCTCTTTTTCCTCCTCTTCTTCTTCCTCCTTTTCCTTCTTCCATGTGAAATACCAACCAGAATTATACTGTATGAACTTTATTGTGATTTTTTGGTCCAAGCTATTAGGGGAGCCACTTGAAAGGACAATGCAAAGATACTTTATTCAAAATCCTCCTGCAGTGAAAAACAAGATATACCATATAGAATCTGCACATCTAATAACTTATTTCACTCTATATTATCTATTCTATACATAAAACCCATCACTTGAACACTAATCCAGCATTTAAATTAAGAATTAAGGCTTTGAGTGAGCAATGGGATACTGCAGTTAGTAATATCTATTGATTATTCAAAGCTTTGAGCTATAGTGTGTTGTGCATTTAAATCAGTGTTCTGCCAAAAAAATCAAGATTTTGATAGCTCTTTTTTGTGGTGAGAAAAAGCTGCTAACTTTTAAAACAAGATATATCTTTGTGGCTAAAATTTTCTTGGAAGGGAAGTCTACACAAACATCCTTTTGTGTATTTATTTTTTGTATTTATTTTTGTATATCTATTAATATTTTGTGTATATATCTCTTCTATTATTTTCACTGTTTCTAGTATAATAATTGAAAATGGAAAGATTTTCTTGGGCACTGACATGATGTTCATGTGAACAATATTCTTCTGAACACAGAAACATGTTAATCAGCTATTATATTGCTAGCAGTAGGGCCTGAAATATGAAGGAAATCAAACAGTATTCAAGCTCTGTCAAAGTAGTACCTATTCTTCAGGATAAAGATGTTCTCAACATGTAGAATGTGAAAAGCATTCTCAATTAGGTATGATAAGCTTAACTAAAGTCTAAGAATAGCCTTTCCACTATTTGCAAAATTCTTTATTTCCTTTTAAATTTAAATTTTCTTTTAAATCTTGTCATTTTTTAAAGAGGCAAAATGTTCTTAAGAGGGAAAACAAATTGCTTTATGAGGCAAGGCAATCTCCTACAATCCCCTTTAAGAAAAATTACAAGAGCAGAAACATGAGAACATTATACACAGTAACAGCCACAGTGAACAATGACTGATTTTGATAGACTTAGCCTTTCTCAGGAATGCAAGAATCTAAAACAATTTCAAAGGACTCATGATGTAAAATGCCATGCACATCCAGAGAAAGAACTATGGAGTCTTAATACAGAGGAAAACAGACTATTTTTTTTTCCCCTCAAAGTTGCTCCCATTTGTTCTAAGTCTTCTAGACAACATGACTAATGTGAAAATAAACTTAATAGGAATGCATATGTAGAACCTATATCAGATTGCATTCCTTCTTGGGGAAGGGGGAGTGGAGTGAGGAGGAGAAAATTTAAAACTTAAAAGTTAATGTTGAAAACTTAAAATAAATAAATTAACTTATAAAAAAAGAAAAAAACTACAATAAAGGATTTTCTAAGAATAATAATTAAATATTATTTAAAATTAAATATTATTATTTATTAATAATAAAGTATCACTGGAGAGCCAAACAGCAGTACAGTTGTGCATGATAACAACTTTGGGATCTGGGGTAAGTTTAAAGACAAAGAAAATGTTAGCACTACAAAGGTTAATATTTCAATGACTCCAAAATAAATCATAAATGAGCAAAATCCCAAGCCTCTAAAGCACTTATATCATCTATTTAAGGTAGTTAGTCAGAATGCTTCTTACAAAAAAAGAAAACTCATCCATCCTAAAAAAAAAGGAACAGCAAAAATACTTCTTGCTTTCCTCCATTTGATCCAGAAAAAATACAAACCACTGTGAATTTAGACTCAAAGCTGCAATCAGGTAGAAGGAACTAGCTCTCAGTGATCATCAAGGTTTCTACCATCGCATTTTGACACAATGTTTTACAATTTCAGAGTTACAGTGAATTCAAAATCACATCATTGTAAGCATATACAAACAGGAAATTAAATTATTTAGGGAACATTTTATATTCTCCCTCCCTTTTTATTTTCAAGGAGGTAAAGGCATAAATATTTTCAGTTTGACTCTTAATAAAGAAATTAAATTCATTAAAACAAGGGAAATTTAATTGTCAAATACACATATTTTATTCACAGTTCAATTAGCCTGGATGATAAAATGAAAAATGTAAGGTAGCAAGCTACAGGTATGAAGTCTGACTATTATTTAGCTTTTCAATAAAACTTAAGGATTCACTTTCAAAGTAGAATCTAACCATTATATAGTTTATTAGTTTTTTGATCAGCATTTTTATTTCTAAAGTTTAAATTATGTTCACCTTTCCCTTTTGTTATATAAATGATTTTGGTAAATGTCTCTGATTTTCAAATGGTTCATTGATAGGACACAAAGTATCCTATACAACCTAACAACCTAACAACTTTCCCCGAGAAAAATAATTTGGAAAGCTATTGAAAAACTTTGGGAAAGTTAACACAAAATCCTCTGAGATGAATTTTCATCAAATATTTCTAAGGTTCAGCTATGGTCTTCAGTGAAAGTAGCAGTTACAGTCAAATTTGCATATCACCCTAACTTAAAGAATGTTTGTTGTAGTTATAAAGAAGAAGTTATTCCGAAAAAAGTACAAGTCAAAAAAGGACTCATTTGTAATGATGTAACTGTTAAAGTAATTATAAAATACTTTGTCTCCTGAAAATTACAGTATAATAACTTTCAAAGTGCAGAGCAGAGCTTTGGAAGCATGACCAAAAGAATGATGTTTTTCTGAACACTAATTTTCTCTGAGCAGTACTCACTTATACTTAAAAGGTGCATCTTTTAAAATGTCATTAGGACATCCCATTCTTTTACACTAATGTAGACAGGTCTTCCAAAGATAAACAAATGTATGCCTGGTTTGATTTTCTCAACTAAAGCCATTATTACACCCTCTGCTATTGAATCAAGATCCATCTTCAAGTTTCAGAGAGATTTAAATGGCTTTTTTTTCCACTTCTGAATATCATCCTATATGTATTTTATTAGTGCTTAGACTTTTCTATAAAGGAGAAGTAGAAACTGTGCAAAAAAAGTATTTTTCAGAGGCAAACCAGGTTTCAAATGAAAGACCTGATCCAGGAAGGCTTTTACTAATGTGTCTCTGTGTAGGACATCTTGAAAAGTATTCAAAGCAGATGCGAAGCTTTCATCTGTATAGATAATTGTATCCTGAGTAATATCTTCTTCTGAATTAGCTTTCTAAAATGCAGTCAGCTCTGATCTCATGTAACGATGCTGGTTATAAATATGTTCATATATATATATATGTTCATATATATATATATATGTTCATATATATATAGTGGGGTATGGAGCATATGTGACTTATTGGAAGACAGCACAAAACTTCTAGTTGAATCCTTGAGAAGACCTTGTACAAATAACTAGGAGTCACGCTTAAATGAAGGCTCATTCCTACAAAATCTGGAGTACTTATGTTCCAAAGTTGTCAGAAAAAGGCACAATGTCCTCACTATCTTATTCACTGTATCTGAACTATTATCTACTAATATAGAAGAGCTATAGGTATGGAGGTGGGACCTGATGGCACTGAGCAGAAAACCTCCATGGTAACTATCCCCAATGTCATCATCAGTTAGTACTGTATCACTCACATCTATTTTCTCAGGAGCACTCTGTGACTTCATAGACCAAAGGAATTCCTTTACAAAAATAACCTCTCCAGTGAGCACAGGAATAAAAATCTGTTCCTGATCTTCCATTCTTCCTGTTTCTTCTAATACAATATTCTGGACATTTTCTTGCCTCTCCTTGTGCCTTTACATCCTTCAATTCTGAATGGTGTCTATCAACATATATTCTGTGAAGGGGAAGGTAGAAACTGAGTTTTGCTTGTGCAAGTATTAGTGATAGTTCATATATGCTCCTACTCCATTTCTTTTTCCATGAAAGTTAATGAAACAATAACTACTCCTTTATGAGACAACACAAAAACTTCACATCTATGGTCCCACTCTCTGCATTCTGAAGGATTTCTTCATTTAGAGTGGTTAGCAAGAAAGTTATTTCCCCATCACTGAGAAGTAGTGTCTTGGGAACCCAGATGTGCTTTACTCTAGGGACAAGAATGTTGTCCCAGGATGCAAAAGTAGTTGCTAATAAGGATGAATACTATTCAAAATGATCTCAGTCTTGGCACCAGCTGGAGATGGTGGTGGACAGAGAGTAGACATTATCACAATGTTCAGGTGGTAGTCTCCTAATCCTTTGTTGATTCCACCAGAAGAAAGAAGAAAAAGGGAAGTAGGGGAAAGAAAGTCTAAATATACCATCTTGCCTATGGGCAGAACCTATAGTCTATCTGCTCCCATTTTGGTGGGGATGGCATAAGAAGCCAGGTAATACTGGGGTGAGCATCACTCCTTTAAGGTTACCTCAATCCATATCTACCAATCAGTCATTTCGGGCAGATGTTGTCTACAGACCTCCAGGTCACTCTCCTTCTTCACTTCAGTGCTTGGCTCATAGTTTCTCCTCAAGTTCTGTCTTCACACGAGGGAACTTCAACACATCTATTGATAGTTCCTCAGACACATTAAAGTCCTAGTTACTTAATTTATTCATTCCCCATTACCAATTAGTTACTCCTCTACTCTATTTAAACCACCCACAAAAAAATCATCATACCCTTGGTCTTGCCACATTCACAGATGTGTTGATGAGCTTTGAAATTCCCTTATCTGATCATGATCTGTTATTATTTCATCTCTCCTTCTTCCTTGCAACCCCAAACTCTGATCTTCATCACATCATGACTCCCAGCCTCTCAGGCACTCAATTTTCTCCTAGGCAATCATCCCTCTACTAACTATACTTTCACTTTTCCCCATCTTGACCTTTTGGTGAATTGGTTTTTAAGTCTACACCGTAAACTTCTTTTTCTGATCCTTTACCCTCTCACTATTTTGTAAATCTTACCCTTCCATACCTCAGCCTTGGACCACTCCTACTCTTTACTTCCTTGTCTGCTACACATTGCTACTGAATCAAGCTGTAGAAAATTATGAAACTGTGCTGACTAGGTTCACTATGAATTTATCTCATATATCCTCTACTGTGCCTTAAGCAAGGCAATCCTTTTGCAACTTCAACAACAATACGAACTCACAATCCCACTCTCCACAGTGATTCTTTCAAACACTTTAATCCCTCTTCAAACCCCCATGGCTCCCCCTTAACCACCCTCCTAACTGAGAACCTTAACTCATATTTTACTGAAATAAATAGAGGTCGTTCATGGATAGCCACCTTTTCAGTACTGTTCCTTATCTCACATCGCTCTGATGCCTTCTGCTTCATCTCCATGCTTTGGCTTGC
This sequence comes from Bettongia penicillata ogilbyi, assembly GCA_023548195.1. Lineage (NCBI taxonomy): Eukaryota > Metazoa > Chordata > Mammalia > Diprotodontia > Potoroidae > Bettongia > Bettongia penicillata. The sequence goes on along the minus strand of JAJHZJ010000919.1, from coordinate 185,872 downwards.
AAAGGCAAACCTCGACACGCACAAGTGATCCCACTATAGTTCAGCATATTATTATTTATTATCCCCACTTCCATTTAACTTTAAACTCCATCTACTGCCTCCTTCCTTACTGCCTACAAACACTCCTCCTCAAAAACCCTCACTTAACTCACCCATTTTGGCTGTCACTTCTCTTCTTTTGGGGCAAAACTTCTTGAGAAAGTGAGTTCCATTGCCCATCATCCTGACCTATATCGTGCCACTGGACTCTGAGACTCTGGAGGAGAGAGTGAGGCTGATGATATAGCTTAGCCCAGCCTCACTTAAATCCAATTCACTTGCAAGTCAAGACATCACCTTGCTGACGTCTCTTGTCCACCTTAAGAAAGATGGATGAACAACAGTCTGTTGCCCTGGGACCCAACTGATCAGTTCCAGTTGGGCAACGCTGCTATTTCTTGCCTCCTCCTCTTCCTTCTATTCCTCTTCATTCCTCTCCCCTTCCTCCTTTTCTTCTCCCTCTGTCCATATGGGGACTGATTTCCTTACTCCAGGTTTTGATTGTTTATGCTTCAGAAGATACCTTGGCATTGAGGGGCTAATTATTTTCTTCTTTTCCCCTATTTATTTATTTATTCTATTAAAAAAACTAGAACAATTAATATTTTTGTCTCAAGCTTGAAACAGATCTAGTAAACCAGGCTTTGATAAAGCCCATTGGTATTCACAGAGAGCTACTTGATTATGCCTTTAAACCCAAATCACTCTGGCTCTTCCTGATTGGCCAATAATAGGTCCTAGTCTCACTGGCTCATTGTTTGGATTTGATGACTCAGAATGAATGTAAATAACATTGTTTCTGATCTGGCCAGAAGCTCTGAAGGTCTTCCCCAACGAGTTTGATTCTTTTTGGAAGTCTCATATACATATATTCTGCAATCCAATGTCACTGGCCTCCTTGATGTTCCTCAAACAAGACATTCCATCTCCTAACTGCAGGTATCTTCTCTGGATATCAGTATAGCTGGGTGCTCACTTTCCTCATCTCCATCTCCTGGCTTTTCTGGCTTCTTTCAAGTGTCAGTTCAAAATCCTGCCCTCTACAGGAATTCTTTCTCTATGTCCCTTAATTTTAGTGTTTTCCCTCTGTTGATTATGTCCCATTTATTATGGAAATAGTTTGTATGCACATAATTATTTATATGTTGTCTCCCCTATTAGACAGTGAAGTCCTTCAGAGAAGGAATGGTCTTTTACTTTCCTTTTTGTACCCAGTGCTTAGCCCAATGTCTAACATTCAGTGTGTACTTAAGAAATGTTTATTGATTGACAGAGGGTATAATGCAGTCTTTTGGAAAGATGGCTCATGCATATGCTTGAGACTCTCAAAACACTCCTTGTATTGAGTAGAGTGCCACCTAGTAGATTGTTCAGATACTACACTCCCTCACTGTGTAAGATCCTGCTACATAGCCTTTCTAAAATTTTAAGGAAGGTAGCGCAAAAGCCTATTTGGTATGTTTACAAGACAGTGCCACCACTGTAGTGCTCCACATATCATAATATAGAGGTGATGGGAAAAAAAGGTTATATTTCATGGTTTTTTCTATGCCCTAGTCCACTTGGGTAGGTAAGTTGGGGCAGAGAAGGAGGAATATCTCATTAGCTGAGGATTTCCATAACACTAGGGGTATAATATGAGTGATGCATACAAAGCTTATCCAATGCCTGAGAATCAGCAGGTATTGGGCAAGCTACATGCCCATTTAACCCCATCTTGACACTTTCTGACTATCTGTGACTGAACCCAGGATTGGAGAATGAGTGAAGAACCTCTATCCTCTGTGTTGTGGAATAGTTTGGAGGTATTTTAGTGGAAGAGGCCATTCTCGCTCTCTTTTTTACAAATGTCAGTCTTTATTTTGGTTAGAGATTAACATACATTCAGGGACTTCTTAGATCTTGTTGAAAGAAATGATGATGTCAACGCTCTCTACATAATTTTCGAACTTGGTGATCTCCTTCATGATGTCTGTGCCCACCTTGTCATTCCCTACCACACACTGGATCTGTAGCTTCTGAATGCCGTACCCCACAGGCATGAACTTGGAGCCTCCCCAGACCAATCCATCCAGCCATATGGAGCAGACAGACTTCTCCAACTTTGCATGTCTTTCTCATCATCCCAAGGCTTGATATCTAGGAGGATGGAAGACTTTGCAATCAGTCCTGGCTTCTTGGCCTTTTTCTCTGCATCCTGCTGGGCTGCTTCCTTGTATTATTTGTGAGCTGATTTTGTGAAGCTGGTTTTTTAAAGCCCAAACTGTATATATACCACTATTGAATTTCATCACCTTAGACTTAGCACAAGGATTTAACCTGTCAAGATCATTTTGGATTTTGTATTACCATCTAATATATCCTTATTTGTTTTTTTAATAAATTCTTTGAAATATTTTATCAAATACTTTTCTAAAATCTAAGTATCTATGGCAATAGGATTTAGTGATCTACTAGCTACTAAGACAACTCTATGGTATAGTGAATAGAGTTGACTTGGAGTCAGAAAAGAGATGAGTTTGAATCCTGCCTCAGACAGCTACTTGTTATTTGAACCTGGGCAATTCACATAACCTTTCAGCCTCAGTTTTATCATCTATAAAATGGAAATAATAATGGCTCCTATTCCACAGGATTGTTGTTGGAATCAAAGAAGATAACATATTTAAAATACTTTGCAAACCTTAAAACATGCTGTAAGTGCTAGCTGTTAATATTGCTAGTTTAATGTCTATTAAAAGAAGAAATAAACTTGATGGGATGGAATCATGTGATTTGTGATGACCATTTCCCTCTTTTAGATATTTATTGATAATTTCTTTAATTGTCTACTTTTGAATAGTCTCAATAATTGGAATCATGATTATAGTGTATACTGTATTGGCATAGCCCGTGTGTGTGTTTATGTGTGTATATGTGTATGTCCAAATACAGCCTCAGACTATGAGTCCTTGTGCAAGTCACTTAAACTTTGTGTATGTAATGTATGTGCATGTATACCCACATGTACACACATATATTCATTTATGCAATATACATATGTGCATATGTGTATGTATATACACATATTTGAATATAGTATTACACACAATATATTAGCATCGTATATATTATGTATGTGTATATATGTATATATGTGTGTGTTCAAATCTAGCCTCAGACACTTACTGTATATCTTGGGCAAGTCACTTAGCTTATGTTTGCCTCAGTTTCCTCATCTGTAAAATGGGGATGATAATAACACTTACCTCCCAGGGTTTTGTGAATAAAATGAGGTAATTTTTAGAAAGTGTTTTACAAACTTTAAAATGTTATATAGTACAAGATATTAAGCGAATCTACACTTTGAAGACTATATTCTTTCCCACTTAAAAAATATCTGAACAGCCTTTGACCTTTCTCTGTTCCTATGGTAATTTTTCCATTCTGCATGTTTTTTCAAATGTTAATGACAATAGCTCAGTAACCGCATCTTCTAGTCCTTTCAGTAGGTGTGTAGTTTGTCTGCAGGGACAGCTAGGTGATGCAGTGGATAAAGCATCAGTGCAGGAGTCAGGAGAACCTGAGTTCAAATTTCACCTCAGACACTAGACACTTGCTAGCTCTGTGACTTTGGGCAAGTCACTTAACCCCAATCGTCTCATCTTGGGTCATCTCCCGTCATCCTGATGAATATCTGGTCACTGGATTCAAGATGGCTCTGGAGGAGAAATGAGGCTGATGACCTGCACAGCCCTTCCTCACTCAAAACAAAGTCAAGTGCAAGTCATGTCATCATTTCTCTGATGGCAATGAGGGACAAAACACACACAAGTGTGTCTGTATCAGGTGACTTAAAGAGTTTCTTTCGGGTTCCTTAAATTAGGCATTGGTGTGCTTAGTTTATCCTTGGCCCTGAATGAAAATATCGATGTTAGCTTTTGCTTCAAGGGATACTGCTGGGACTTCAATGAGAAATGAAGTTCACAAAATTGTCCTGTAGTGAAGTGAGTTTGGGGGAAGGAGACAGAGGCTCTCTCCCCTTCTCCCCTAAGAGAGTCTTTCTCTAGGACTTGGCTAGACAACTCTCTCCTCTAGTCTGCCAACTGCTTGAATTTGTTTTGCTGTTTTACACAAAATTACATACAAAATTAATGCTAAGTAATTTTGAGGGGATCACTAGCAGCTTGTGGGTAGAGATGAACTTAAAGGGACATAGGAATTCTAAGGGGGGAGGTAAGGAAAGTGCATTCTGAATGTGGGAAAAGGTGCTGAGATAGAAAATAGATTGTTGTGATTGAGAAACAGAAAATAGGTCAATTTGACTGGAACATGAAATTGCATAAACCAGAGTAATATATTTTTAGTTTAGATAGGTAGATAGGCAGGCTAGAGCCTGAGAGTGGAGGGATTTATGGTGTGTAATTTGTAGAATACAAAGACAATAGAGAGCCCCTGAAGCTTTTTCAGCAAAGGAGTGAATTAGTAAGCTGTTTATTTGACAAAGATCATTTTGGCAGCTGATTGGAAGTACAACTGAGCAGGGGGAGAGACTGGAGGTAGCAAGACTGCTTACACTATTATAATGGTTTGAGAGGTGATAAAGGCCTAATCCAAGGTGGCAGCTGTGAGAGTGAAGAGAAGAGGACAGTATTGTTGTGTAGATAGAGTCAACAAGATTTAGTAACTGGTTAGATATAGGGGGTGAGGGTAAGGGAGAATGAAGATGCAAAAATGTATTGAGGTATTAAGTAGGGGAAATGAAACAGGAGTCTACAATTTTCTTAGCAAAAATTAGAATGATTATAATGTGAACTCCAGGGCAGAACAATTTTTTGCCTTTCTCTGTATATCTAATGCTGGCATATAGTAAACACTTAATAAATGCTTCTTGTCTGAAAAATTATCTGCTGAAAGAAAGGCTGCTGGGAATGGCATAGGTTGTTTTAGAAGAGAAAAGGTTGGGGTACTGTGGGGAGAGTGCTTTGGAGTCAATTAGTGAAGAATAAAAAGATTCTTGTGTAACAGTAAGTTCCCAATTTAAATAAGATAACACAGATTTGTGGTGTGCCTTGACAACACAGTTAAGTGACTAGCAGTGCTGAGTAATGGTGGAGGAGGAGTAGGGAAGGCAGATGGTAAAGATGACCTAGGGCTGAGGATTATTAGGACATGAATATCACTGAAACAAACTTGCAAGTGATTCAAAGGTGGAGTAATCTGTATAATCTTTCTTTATTACAATATAAAAATTCTTAACAATAACAGTATATAGCTGAACTGATCACTTCGAGGGTCAAGACTGTGAAGAGAGGGAAACAAGGCCAGCGCAGAGATTATTATTTGGAAGAAGAGAGAAGGATGAAAGGACTAGAGATAATGGTAAGGTGGTGGTGGGAAGAGAGAGAGAGAGACAGAGAGAGAAAATTGGTAATAATGATTAGAAGGGAGGAGCAGAGGAGCCAAGATGGTGGAGTAGAAAGAAGCACATACACTTAGCTCTTAGGGCTTGGAATGAGATATTTCAGAAGTCAAAGGAATTGCGATTGAAACCAAGAATCATCTACCCAGCAAATCTCAGCATAATTCTGCAAGGGAAAAAAATGATCATTCAATGACATATATGACTTTCAATCATTCTTGCTGAGGAAAGACCAGATCTGTATAGAATAATTTGACTTCTCAAGACAAGAATCAAAAGAAGCATGTAACAGTAAACAGGAAAGAAAAAATAGTGAAAGACTCTAAAGCTGAACTGTTTACATTACTACATGGAAAGAAAATATTTTTAACTCTTGAATCTTTTCTCAGTATTTGGGTAGATGGAGAGATTGTACATACATACACACACACACTCATTAACACACACATACACATAGACAGAGAGCACAGGGTGTGTTATAGCAGATGAGATGCTATCCACACAAAAAAATAAAATAAAATAAAAAATCTTACTCAATGGAGGAGATAAGGGAGAAGGAGAGGGGGGGATAAAGATACTCTCTTCACGTATGGCTGAAGGAGGGAATAACATGCTCACTAAATTTGATACGAAAATTCATATCACACCACAGGAAAGGAGAAGAGGTGACAAGTGGAGTGAGGGGATTGTTAGAAGGAAGGATAAATGGAAGAAGGGAGTCACTAGAAATAAACACTTTCAAGAAGAGACAAGGTCAATTGTAGGGGAAAAAAATAAGGGGGAATAGAATAGGACAGAGGGCAACATAATTAGTACTACACAACATGATTATTATGGAAATCTTTTGAAAAAGAACACATATTTAATATGTATTGAATTACTTCCCTTCTCAGGGAAGTAGGTAGGTAGGGAGGTAGGGAGGGAGAGAAGTTGGAATTCAAAGTATTAGAAATGAATGTTGAGAAGTTTTATTGTATATAATCAGGAAATAAGAACTACAGGGAATGGGGTATAGAGATTTATCTTTCCCTACAGGAAAAGAGAGAAGATGAGGATAAGGGAAGGGTGGGGTGTGATAGAAGGGAGGGTACATTGAAGGAAGGAGTAATCAGAATGCAAGGTATTAGGAAGCACGGGGAGGGGAGTGATGGGGAGAAAAATTGGACATGTTGCAAAGTGAGATAAAAGCAATTAGTATCAAAACAACTGAGAATAAATCAATGACATCTTTAGTTTAGGGAAAAGAATTTCAGTCTAAATTTCCTAGAGGAAGGTAGCCTCGTGTAAAATTTTGCATTGATGGAAAAGTTAAGGTTTTAATGGTAAATTTGATTTTATGATTACTATTTAATCAGGAACTAGAACATGTATAGAAAGGCATGTAAGCCACTTAAGACTTGCCTCAAAAGATGTTCCTTAGCCAAAGTGAAAATTATAATCATATTTGAAACCTAGTTATTGGAACTTGGCATTTTTTATATGCTATGGGACTACTAAATGACTGTTCTCTTGAGTTTAACTCCAGGTATGGGTAGCAAGAAAGGCGATCTGAGCCTCCAACAAATGATGTGAGGAAGCTGGTGAGATGTTGGTATGAACTGCAAAAGGTGATCTCATGGTGAAGGTGGAAGAGTGGCTGTTCAGCCTGGGCTGAGGTAGGATTCTCCTGACTCAGTTTCCCTACTGACACCTGGCAGACCTTAAGCCTGACTGAATGCAAGTGGATAATCTAATCCTGCCTGGAACTGACATGAAGTCGTGGAGATATTGTATCCCTGCAATGTCCCTACTCTTGGTGGCAATTTCCTATAGTCAAAAGATTTGTAAGTTTAATACCAGATCTATTCAATTATAGATTACTGGGAGGGGATCATCAGAGGTTAAGTCTAAAATTAAGCTATTAGACACAGGACTTTAGACCAACAATAATAAGTTAGGGTCCTTTAATTCTTAGTAATACTGTGGAGACAATTAACTCAAGAGCTTGTGAAGTTAGCAATTTAGACATTATTTGTGTCTCAGTTGGTTAATGTTTAAAAAAACAATTCTTTTGTGATTCATATTGTAAATGCTTTAAAAAGAAATATCACCTGACCAAAAGTTTATATTGTTTTATCTGTTATAAACTGTGTTAAAAAATGAAAAATGAAAAAAATATTGATTAGAAGGGGAATTAGAGAGTTCAGAATCATGGATGATAGTTATCTAACAGTCATCATTGTGGGTAGCTTAGGTAACTAAAATTTTCTGAAATTATAGGGTATGGAATTGATGTTGATGAGAATAATGATGGAGATCAATGGGAATTTTGAAGTTTTCATGAAAGATGGCAGAGATAGAGTTGGAGATGAAAACTGACATCAGCACTGACTTCTTTGTGAAAGTAAGAAGTGTGAATTGGTGTCTGGTACTTTGCTTCAACAAAGATTTGTATTGGGTGATATATTTCAGAATAATGGTAGCAAAGGGAAGTTCTGGAAGTGGCAGAGTTGACTGAGAAGTAGGCAGCCTTTATTTCTTGGTATCTTTTGATACAATCATATGGTATTGGGGGGAGCTTTTTTGGATTACATATTTTATAGTGTAGTTTTTATATAGTTGAATCCACCTTGCATTCTTGATATAGGGATCCCATGTGCTCATGATGGCTACTTTTGAAACCATCTAGACCAGGGTTTTGTGTGTAATACTACTTTGGTGACTTGTCTTATTTCTTCCTCTAAAATTGATCCATTTAAATTATTCATTTTATATGGTTTCAATTTTGGCATCTTATATTTTTGAACATAATTCTTTAAATTCTCTAATTTATTAGTCTATCACTATGTGTACCGTTTCCAATTAATATTCTGGATTTCTGTTGTATTTTGTAAAATCAGAGAGTTAAAACTAGAAGATCTTCAAGGTTACTTAGTCCAACTCGATCGTTTTGCAGATGAAGAAGCAGAGCTAGAGAGGTCACAAATTTGTCAAGGGCGCACAGGTAGTAGTGTCAGACATAGCATTTGAACGAACTGAGGTCTGTTGACTTCAAACTTAGCATACTTCTCATTGTATGATCCTGCCTTCACTTGCTTTGACATCTTTTCCATTTGTATTTTTGTTTTCTCCCCTCTTTTCTCATATCAGCTTTACTAATTCTAGGGACTTTATTGACTTTTTTCATATTTCACTTCTTTCATTGGATTTAAAGAAATTCAAGTGTTCTTACATTTTCTATTCTGTTTGTTTTATCCTTTGCTTCAATATTTTTCGTCTCTTTTTCTTTCCTTTGGATTATTGCTTTGTTTCTTTTCTCATGAGGTTAGTTAATTTATTTTCTACTTTTCTTATTAATGCTATAAATTTGCCCCTAGGAACTGCTTTTGTATAGTCCTATAGATTTGCATATCTGTATATCATCCATTTCATTTTATTTATGTGATTATTGCCAAGGAATGGCTGAAAAACTATGGCATATAAATGTAATAGAATATTATTTTGCAATAAATGGTAAATATTGGTTCAGAGAAATATGGGAAAGACTTGTCTGAATTTATGGGGAACAAAATAAGCAGAATCAAGAAAATAATATAAGCAATGACTGAAATAACAGACATTAAAAAAAACAAAACTATGAATAGAAAGTTGAATTCTTTCATCTAGATACCAGACAATGGGATGGACATTCTTCTTCTTAATAAAGAAGCAAGGGATGACCAGAACAGAATATTATATATATATCATCAGATATAGTCACTACACTTTATGTTTTTGTTTTGTTGCTATTCTCTGTTATAAAGGAGAGAGTTTATTAATGGTGTTGAGTTGTCATATAAAAACAAAAAGCATGAATAAAACATGCTAAAATAATCTGTTATTTCTCCTTTAAACTATTGGGTAATGAACGTATGTATAGTTAATTAGTTTTTGCTAATATTATTGCTGTTTAATTCTACTTTTGTCTTATGATCTGAAAATGCACTATAAATAAGTTCTACCTTTTTGAATATAGGTGGGCTTCTGTCACCTATGTATGAGGTGTTGTTCCAAGTACTGCGGATACAAAATAAAAATACAATAGTCTTTTCACTCAAGAAGTTTGCATTTTACTTGAAGGCACAACATGTACACAGAAAAAAAAATATTAAAGATCCTGCATTGGGGTGAGCCCTGCCCCAAGGGATATACCCATGTTTTTGGTGTCTTGAATAATTACATTATCTGTGAGAGCCCCTAGGTGGCATTCAAAGCTTGCTGTATCTGCTTACAAGTTAATCAACTATTACTGCCGGCTATGCTTCCAGGAATTGTGCTAAGTATTAAGGATAAAAACAACAGCAAAAATCACCTGCTTTCAAGGAGGTTATAGTGTAATGGAGAATGGACTCTATGTCTTTGGAGCCGTGGAAGATATTATATATAAACAAATGAAGATGGGAGATAGAATGTTCTGTGTAAGAAATGGCAAGAGGGTCCATTTGGCTGCACTACAGAGTATGTAAAGGAGAACTGTGTATGATAAGCGAGAAAAGCAGGTTGGAGCCAGATTGTGAAAACTTTAAACATTAAATACATCTACACACAATAAGGAGCCACAGAAATTTATTTTCTGTAAGTAGGGGATTGACATGATCAGATCTACATTTTAAGAAATCACTTTGGCAACTGTGTGGAGGATGCATTGGGGAGGGGAGAGATGAGGCAGGGAGACCACTTAAGAGGACATTGCAATAGTCTAGGTAAGAGGTGATGGTGGCTTGAACTTGAGTCAAGGTCATGTGAGTGGAGGGAATGGGTAGATGCTTGAAATGTGACAGAGATAGACTTGACAAGACTTGGTAGCTGATTGGTTATCAATTAGTGTAGGGAAGTAGAATAAGGTATTCAAGATGACTCTAATTTTGTAAACATAGTTAACAGGAAGGATAGTGGTGCCCTTGACAGATATAGTTATGACAAGGTATGCCTACAGCTGCCTTGACTCTTTCTGACCTGCCACATGTGCTTATATAGACACTTTGAGGGCGTTAAAGCCCCGATTGCTTCTTGCCAGCCATGTGTGTTTCAGTACTGAAAGATCTTAGATATTTTGCATGTATCAAAGTAATCCTTTATTAGTCACTCAGCAGGAGTACTGCCAACTCAGTGGATCTTTAAAAGTGGGACCATCCCTCTTCAGTTCCATCTTCTCCTTCTGTCTACAGTCTGAAGATTCTGTTAATACTATTCAAGCCTATTCCTGAATTGAAAGAGAATGCTGACAACAAGAACAGGGGGATTCAAGTTGAAGTTGAGCCAGGTTCTCTGGCCACCTCTTTTGTTTTATGGCTTGTTTTTGTTTTTGATCTGATCATAGGTGATGCTGAGCAGTTATCCTGAGACAGATGCATCAAAATCTTGGAGGCAAACTCATGTGTTTGTGAAATTGCAGATTCTGGATCCCTTGATCAGAGCCTGATAGAAGACAGAATTTCTGGACCAGAGAAGATACCTGCAAAGAAGAGAATGAATACAAACCTGGACTGCCAGGTAGGTCATCTATCTTGAAGGAGACTCCCTTGAAGTCAATGGTGAGATGCCTATTCAGTAGTCCTATGAAATGTATCATGCTCTGATGCTGAAACTTTAACTTCCCAGGAGAACATAAAAGCAATTATAGGTGTGTCAAACATTTATTTTGCATATTCAAAGTAAATACCTACTCCATAGCTGATTTATACTATACATTGAATACCTTTCTATTCCTTCTCTTGAGGAGACATCAGCTAATGCAGAACTAATAATGAAGGTTATCATTTATATAGCACTTTAAGCATTTGGAATGTAATGAGAGTGGTAGAGGGAAAAAAACCAGAAAAGAAGTGAGGTCTGTGGAAGAAAGGATAGGAAAGGGAATTCACAACTTGACACAGGAGGTAAAAAAAAAAAAATCTTGCCCAAGCTACAAAATCATTGAAAATTAGAATGGACAAAATAGAAGCCAATGGCTTCATGAGGTAACAACAAATATTAAAACAAAGTCAAAAGACAAAAAAAGAAGAAAATGTAAAACATTTCATAGTAAAAACAGCTGAACTGAAAAACAGATTGAGGAGAAAAATTTGAGAGTCATTGAACTATCTGAATTCCATAATCCAAATAAAAGAGCCTAGACCAAAGAAATCTTTAGAGAAAATGGCCCAAATTTCTTACCACCAGAGGACAAAGTGGAAATAGAAACACTGTCTACTTCCTGAAGGAAACCCCCAAATAAAAATTCTTAAGAACATTATAACCAGAATTCAATTCCCAGGTTCAAGAAAATATTACAAATATCCAGAAAGAACTCAGGTTCCAAGGAGCCGTAGTCAAGCTCATATATGATTTGATAACCACTACTGCAAAGAAATAGAGAACTTGAAATATAATATTCCAATAAGAAAAGAATATAAACTTATAACTAAGAATGTCTTACCACAAAAACTTAGTATAATGTTTCAGGGAGAGAAAAAAGACCATTAATGAAATAGATTGTTTCCAAGCATTCCTGATGAAAACACCAGAGATAAGAAGAAAACGTGAAGTTCAAAAATAAACAAACCATCAACAGGAATCATAATAAGGTAAACATGAATGAATAATGATAAAGGACTAAATGAGGATTAAACCTCTTATATTCCAATAGGGAGAGAATAGGTACATGTGTCCCCTTTGAATTCTATCATCATCAGGAGTTATGAAAGAAGTTTAACTAAACAAGGCCTGGGAATGTGTTGATGATTTTAAGAGAAGAATGAAAATATAGGAGCACACTATTGTGGAAGGGAAAGGAAGGTTAGGGATAACTAGGTCATATAATCAGAATTTATAAGTGGACATTGTACAAACAAGGAGAGGGATTATGGAGAGTAGCTAACACTTAAACATCACTCTCATCTGAACTGATCAGGGGAAGGAAAAATATATAGATTAAGGGATGGATTAATCCTAAGTGAAACAAACTCTAACTAAGAGAGCACAAAAATTTTGGCAGCTCTTTTCAACATATGAAAGAGTGTGAATCTGAGGGGTGACTCTAAATTGGAGAATGGTTGGACAAGTTATATAAATGTAATAAGATATTATTGTGCTGTGAGAAATGAGAAGTATGGGAAGACTTTACATGAACAATTTATACAAGTAAATATATGGTAAAGAAAAACATTTTTGAAAGAATTAGGGATTCAGCATAATGATCAACTATGATTCCAGAAAACTAATGATGAAATACGCCATCGACCTCCTGAAAAAGAGGTGAAGGACTCAGAGCACGAAAGGAGACAAACTGCATGTACATGACCAAAGTGGATGCTTGCTGTGATTGGCTACATAGATTTGTAATGGACGTTGTTTTTCTCTTGTTTTTAGTTTGGGGGGGACTGGAAGGGAGGGTGAGAAGGCACATTTTTGTTGATTGAAACAAAATATAATTTTAAAGCATTGCCTTTATTTTTATTTTTTATTTTCAATTACAAATTCCTTTCCCTCCTTCTACCCCAATCCCATTCGTTGGGCTGGTAACAAATATGATATCCATTATACATATAAATTTATGCAAAATATTTCCACATTAGTCATGTTACAAAAATGCAAGAAAAATAAAGTGAGAAAAATATGCTTCAATATATGCTCAGAATTCATCAGTTTTATCTCTGGAGGTGGATAGCATTTTCCACCTTCAGTCCTTTAGGACTTTTGTGAATCATTGTATTAATCAGAGTAAATCATTCGTAGTTGATTACCATCACAATATTGCTGCTACTTTGTATAATGTTCTCCTAGTTCTTCTTAATTCACTTAGTATCAGCTCATGTAAGTTTACTTGGGTTTTTCTCAAACTATTCCCTTTGTTATTTGTTACAGCACAATAGTATTCTATTACAATCATATACTACAACTTGTTCAGCCGTTCCCTACCTTATGAACATCTTCTTAGTTTCTAACTCTTTTCCACTGCAATAAGAGCTACAATAAATATTTCTGTAAATATAGGTTTTTTTCTTTGTTCTCATTTGCATATATATTTAGTAGCAGTATTGCTGAGTCAAAGTGTACGCATGCTTTCATAGCACTTTGGGTATAGTTCTAAATTAGTCTACAAAATGGTTGGACCAGTTCACAACTCTACTATCAGTGCATTAGTGTCCCTAATTTTTCCACATTCCCTGCAGAATTTTTTTTCATGCCAGAGTTGTATTAATGTGCATTTCTCTAATTATTAGTAATTTATAGCATTTTCTTCATATGACTATTGATAGCTTTGTTGAAATATTGTTCATATCCTTTGACTATTTATCAATTTACATCAATTCTTTTTGTTTTTAACTAATTTGGCCCAGTTCCCTATATATTTGAGAAATAAGGTCTTTATCGGAGAAACTTACTGAAAAATAACCTCCCCCAACCCAGCTTCCTGCTTTTCCTCTAATTTTAGTTGCATTGGTTTTGTTTTGCAAAACCTCTTGAATCTAATATAACCAAAATTATCCATTTTATCTTCTGTGATCCTCTATTCTTTTTGGTTATGAATTCTTCCATTATTCATAAATCTGACAGTTAATTTTTCTGTTCTTCTTTAATTTACTTATGACATTATCTTTTATGTCTAAAGCATATCCCCATTTTGAACTTATTTTGGTATGTACAAATATAAGAAATTGATCTATGCCTTGTTTCTGCTAGATTGCTTTCCAGTTTCCTCAGAAGATTTTTTTTTTTGAATAGTGAGCTTTTGCCATAGTATCTGGGATCTTCAAGTTCAAAAATTAGACTATTGTGGTCATTTACTTCTATATATTTTGTACCTAAACTATTCCATTGATCTATCACTTTACTTCTTATCTAGTACCAGATTGTTTTGATAATTACTACTTTTCAATACAATTAGAAATATGGTAGTGCTAGGACATGTTCTTTTTCACCTTTTCTTAAATTGATTCCCTTGGTTTTCTTGATTTTTTTTTGTTCTTCTAGTTGAAGTTTGTTAAGATTTTTTTCTAGCTCGATAAAATAATTCTTTGGTTGTGTGACTGGAATGACAGTGAATAGGTAAATTAATTTAAGTAATGTTGTCATTTTTATTACATTGGCTCAGTCTACCCATAATCAATGAAAAGTTCTCCAGTTGTTTAGATCTTTGTGTGAAAAATGTTTTATAACTGTGTTTTTATAGTTCCTGTGTGTGCCTTGGCAAGCACACTCCCAAGTATTTTATATTGTTTACAGTTACTTTAAATGGAATTTTGTTTTCTATCTCTTGCTGCTGGAATTTGATGGTAAAAGATAGAAATGCTTATGATTCATGTGTGTTTATTTTGTATTCTACAATTTTGCTTAATGTTTTTAATTATTTTCAGCTAGTTTTTTTAGTTGTCTCTCTAATGTTCTTTAAATATACCATTATGTCATCTGAAAAGCAAATAATAGTTTTATTTATTTATGGTCAGTTCTTATTCCTTTAATTTCTTTTCCTTATTTGATTGCTGAAGCTAATATTTCTAATGCAATATTGAATAATAATGGGGCAGGCTTTTCATTTATCCTTATTACAGACAATATTTGCTCAAGGTTTCAGATAGATGCCATTTATCATTTTAAGAAAAGTTCTATTTATTCCTAGTGTTTATAACAGAAATGGAAGCCATATTTTGTCCAAAACCTTTTCTGCATCTATTGATATAATCATATAATTTTTATTGTTTTTGTTATTGATCAATTATGTTGATAATTTTCCCAATATTGAACTAGTCCTATACTCTTGGTATAAATGCAATTTAATCATCTTTATGAAATATTGCTGTAATCTTCTTGCTAATATTAAAGTACAGTTTTTGCATTCATGCTGATTAGGGAAATTGTTCCATAGTTTTCTTTCTGTTTTTACTCTCCCTGGGTTAAGTATCAGTACCACATTTGTGTTATTACAGGGATTTGACAAAACTTCATCTTTATTTTTCAGATTGTTTATGTAGCATTGGAATTAATTTTTCTTTAAATGTTTGGTAGAATTTACTAGTAAATCTATTGGGTCCTGAGATTATTTTTTTCTTTCAGCATTCATTTTTGGCTTGTTCAGTTTCTTTTTTGAAGTATTTCCCATTTCCTTGGGTTAATCTGGATAATTTATCTTTTTATAAATAATAATCCATTTCATTTAGATTGTCAATTAGCACATAATTGTCAAAATAGCTTTTAAAATAGCATACAATTTAAAAAAGAAATAACTGGCAACTTAGATGAGAGTGATTTTATAGCTCTCTTGCCTTGTTACTCCAACCTTGCTCCTTTTTCTTGATATTTTTCTCCTCCTTAAGTTATTTATTTTTACTAGAATGTACTAAAGTGAAATTGAAAGTAAAAAGCATGTCTTTTAAACTCTGGAGGTTTTGATCTTACCCTTTCACATTAGCTATATCTTACCTTCTAAGGTGTGCTTTTAAATGTGTGTGTGTTCATCCTTCATTGCTGAAAAAGACCATGCCATCATAGAAATGATGACATGCACCTGAGTTTGTTTTGAGTGAGGGTGGGCTGTGCAGGTCACCAGCCACATTTCTACTCCAGAGCCATCTGAATCCAGTGACCACATATTCATCAAGATGACTAGAGATGACCCAGGATGAGGCAATTGGGGTTAATGTAAAGTGTCTGAGGTGAGATTTGAACTCAGGTCCTCCTGACTCCTGCACTGGTGCTCTATCCACTGGACCACCTAGCTGCCCCAAAGTATGCTTTTATAGACCTGCCCAAGGACCTTTTGTACTAAGTGCTGCTTGATTTTATAATTGAGTCATGGGAATGAAAGTATACCTCTCCACCCACTATCTGTTCCCACTAGATAACTGTTTCCATAGTGACTTCAAACTCCTGAACAATTATGAGATCCCTCCATGGTCAGGTAAATCTCCTCACCATCATTTCCTTGTGTCATTGGAGGTCAGAGTAAAAGAGTGATTTCCCACCAGGAGACAGCTCAAAGACAGAGTTTCCCGGGGGAAGATTACGTGTTACTTTGCCCTTTTAAAATCCCTTATATTCTCATAATTTTGATCTTTTGTAATTCCCTTATGATAATCTTTCACATTCCCCCTTCAACCTTCTTTCTCTTTTGTTGTCTAGAAAAGTGAAGATACAGGGAGAAAGTGCTCTTCCATTGGGAGGGCATGAAAGCATTAAAAAAAAAAAAAAGACAACTGCACCTAAGTTAGTTTTATTACATACTACTATGCTTCCTCTCTCTGCTCCTGCCTCTCTGCTCAGCCTTTCCCCACTTCCCTCCCCAAACTATCCATCCAAAATGCCTTCCAGTGAAAGCAGTCTACCCTGGAGAGACTGACATTTTGAAGGGATTGGGGGCTTGAAGTAAGACTTCCGGTGCTGAGAGAGATCTTGGCTCTGCTCTGCCCACCCAACCTGTGTCCAGCCCCCTCTTGTCTTTCTTCCATCCATCCATGCTCAGGTATCCTGTTTCTGTTCCCAGTCCCAAAGTGCTGCCTGTTCTCTCCTGTCTATGTCTGTTTCTGGCCCTAAGTAGTGTTCTTTTTGGTTCTGGCCGGTCACATAGGTGGCCTGTCTTGTCTCCATGTTCTTCTTACCATTTTCATCTTGCATAAAAGTTACTTTATGTAGAGGTCTGCTGAACCTCACAATTACCTAAAGTGAGAACTATCTGTAGTAAGCTTCTTACATACTAACAAGATGGCACAGTAGATGGCGTGCCCGGGCTTGAGTCAGGAAATCTCATCTTTTTGAGTTTAAATCTGACCTCAGATGCTTAATAGCTATGTTATGCTGGACATGTTGCTTAACCCTCTTTGCCCCAGTTTCCTCATCTGTAAAATGAATTGGAGAAGGAAATACAAACCATTCCTGTATCTTTGCCAAGAAAATCCAAACAAAGTTGCAAAATTTCAGATATGACTGAAACAACTCAAAAGCCACAAAACATTTTGGGAACTGTTCTAGGTGCTACAAGCATAAACATAAAGCATAAGATAGTTTTTACCTAAAGGAACTTACTTTCTCTTAAGTGTATACAATGAGCTCTTAGATTAATACAGGATCATGTAAAAAAAAAAAAGAAAAGTAAAAGTCATCGAGTAGGGCATAAACCCCCAGAACCTGAGAGAATTAAGAAAGGCCACTTGAAGGAGGTGTCTCTTGAGTTAAGCATTAAAAAGAGCTAGGGATTCCAAGAGGTGATGGTGAGGAGGGAGGGCACTCCAGAAATGGGAACTCTTCAGTGTAAAATCACAGTGGGAAAAGGAGAGGAGTAAGATAGAATGTTATGTTTGGGGAACAGTAAGTCAGTGGGTTTGATTGGAGCATAAAGTACATGAAGAGGAATAATGTATAATTAACATGGAAAGTTAGATTGGAGCCACCTTGTGGAGGGCTTAATTGCTTTCAAGAAAGAGTTTGCAGCTAATCCTAATGAGATTAAAATGGCATCTCTTTAACTGGGGTGTACTGATCTATGAGATCTATGTAACCTTTGGGAGAAACTACATGATGTAGTAGATAGAGCATTGAACTTGCAGTCAGGAACACCAGGGTTTGAATTGTGCTCTAGACTTACTTACTATGTGATGATGATAAATGTTTAACAACCAACTATCTGAAAATACAAGATAAACTTTTCAGTTTGCTCTATATTCTTAATATTTTCTCCATAACTTTCTTAATTCTAGACAAATCAAATCCTTATTTGTACCATTTGCCAATTTCCAAAGTGTAAATGCTCACACTGAAAATTTAACAATCTACTCTCTATAAGCTGACTCCAGCCCATCCCCATGTGGGACTCTGGGCAACTTATTTAACATTGTTTTGAATCAAATTTCCTAATTTTTACAACGAGAGAGTTGAACCAGAACACCTCTATGGTCTCTTCTAGTTCTAATCCAGGTTTTCTTGATTCCAAGTCTGATACTCTTACCATTATATGTGAGTTCTGGCCTGGTACATTAAATCTGGGTGTGTCTGCCCTCAGAGAACTTATGATCTAATGGACAAAGACAGCACACAAAAGGCAATGGAAAAACTTGGGTGGGAGTGACCAGGGAGTACCTGGCATATCATGTTCCTTGTGTTCAAACCAAGTAGAGATGCATATATAAAGTGGAAAGTTATGTGGAGAGTTCAGATTCATTCCTCTCTAAAGGAAAACTTTGGGAGGAGTTTAGTGCTTATTTTAGTTTAGAGGGGAGAGAAGGCTGAGGAAATTGGGAAGGTATCTTGATTCTCCTTGCCATCTCACACCCTCTACTCTTTAGGTCTGCAGAGGATGGGCTCAGACTTCATACTGTTTCAAAATAGCACTAGTCCTAATGTAGTCAATTGCTGCATTGTTATTGGACAGGATCCTGCCTCTCTTCCTAAGGTAATGGATTCCAAAGATTGCTTCTCACTCCTTCGAGTATTGTTGCTGGACTGTTACAAACCTGGTCTCATGCTCTACTCTTAGATATCCATCCCTGATCTCTTTCACTTACAATGAATAAGGAATGAGGCCCATACTCATGGGTTATGTGCTGGTCTGATATAGGAAGGGCCTGAAGCCTCTACTCTTCATTATCATTTTCTTTTCTCCTTGGAAGGCCACTAGGTAGGAAGAAGCCAAATCAAGAAAAGGGACAGGCTATGGTTAAGCAGTACTTTTTAAAAGCAACTCATTCCACTATGCAGGCAATCAAAGAGGTTCCTCTTTATCAAATGGTTATATAGTCCATCCTTTCAAGGGGTTGATGCTATAGTTCTATATACTATAGATCAGGAAATTGTCCTATATTCAGAACCACATTTCCATCACCATACCCACCTTGGCCAAGGTTCCTCTTAGTTTAAGTCTAGGTTTTAAAATATAAAATTATATAGAATGTAATATATTACATATGTGCACATATATGTATGTGCACATATGTATATGTGTATGTATATATGTGTATATGTAATTAGAAATGCCAAGTTCACCCATTTGCATTCTTGGCCATCACCAGTCATGTTGACCTTTATCTTACCTTTGAACTTGCAGGACCCAGGAAGAGGGAGTGAGGCTGACAAGTTTGCACAGCTCTGCCCCATTCATATCCAGTTCATGTGCAAATCAAAATATCACCCTTGTGATGTCATTCGTCTTCTTTGAGAACAAAGGACAGACAAAACCAACAATTAATTCATAGTATTTTGTAATTTTCTCTCATGTTAGCCTGTATTTTGGATTCCCACCCTGAACTCAAGGAAAATCTCCAAAGATGGTTTGTGCCTCATTTCCTCATTAAAGTTCTTTCTTTCCTCTCAACTTCACCATGTGACAAATGGAAACCATGCTCACATTACAGTTTAGAATATGCTTATTATAATAAACAATATTTCAAACCCAGCAAAATTAAGCATAATCCTACATGAAAAAATGAATATTAATGAATTGTCAGACTTTCAGGATTTTGTTGAAAAAAACAAACAAACCTGAACTTAATGGAAGATTTGACCCATAAGATTAAAAAGGAATTTAAGGTATATATCAAAAACATGGGATTTAATAAGGACAGACTGTTTACCTTTTATATAAGAAAATGTAAAATTTATGCCTGATTGTTATTTGTAATTGGATAGTTCATAAGAAAGATTGGGGTAGACCTAAATATGATATAATTTTAAAAGTGAAACCATTTAGGAACAGGTAAAAGAGTGATTATTTTATACAGATGAGGTGTGAGAGAAAGAAATGACACAGAGGAATTAGATGGGGAAGGAGGGCTGTTACTTCTGGAACTCTACTTTCATTGAGAGTGGATTTAAGAGGGAACAATACCTTTATCTCTAGAAGGGTATAAAAGTCTTCTAAGTTCAGAAAGAAGCAAAAGATT
The DNA here is from genome assembly GCA_023548195.1 of Bettongia penicillata ogilbyi. Lineage (NCBI taxonomy): Eukaryota > Metazoa > Chordata > Mammalia > Diprotodontia > Potoroidae > Bettongia > Bettongia penicillata. Next base: position 165,565 of record JAJHZJ010000919.1, on the reverse strand, counting down.
AAGGAGATAGTGAGGAGAGCATAAGGGATTTTTAAAAGGATTTTTAAATAGGACAAGAAGGGTATAGAAGGGTGTTCAGTTGAGGGGAATGGGAGGATAAGAGAGGGCTCCTTGGAGGAGGGGTAATTTAAGTAATAGGAGGGCAAGGTAGTGAGTAGAAGTAAAGTAGAGAAGTCAAGAGGGATAAGAAATAAGATATACAAGAGCATAAAGTAAAGATCAAGGATGGTAATCATAATCTCAGACTAAATTAAGGCCAAAACAGATTAAATCAAAAGAGAAAAACAGGGAAAATATACTGTCAGTCATATTCATCGATTTTGGTTCTGACTGTTTAAAATAACTTGACAGTATAAGGTTGGAATATTGCTGTGGGATAGGAAATGATAAATTGGTGGACTTGGAAAAATATGAAAGGACTCAGGTTTATGAAGAAAGAAGTTAAGTGCCCTCAGAGAAATAGGGGAAATAAAGTATAGTTTGGTCTTACATAGATGTATATGAATTCATGTGTCTATATGTGAATATGATTATAGATATCTAAGCATATGTAAGTGTATGTATTTGTATCTACATCTTCCTGCGTGTATGAAATATATGTATGTGTGTATAGATGTATGTGTGTATAGATGTATGTGTGTATGTACACACACATGTGTGTATCCCCATGTTTAGTTGTGGCCTCCTTGGGAGAGAGTGGTAAGGGGGGAAAAGAACAAAGTAAAAGGTACATAGCAGAGAGCAAACAAAAACTAAGAAGAAAGCAAAGATAGACACCTCTGAAGACAATGCATAGTATTTATTTTATAGACTTCCTTGAAATGTAAATTTATTGCTGTATGTTTAGAATCCTCTTATGTTCTGCTGTGCACACGGCAAAACTTTTTTCTTTTATTATTTTGTTTTTGTTTCAATATTTTAGATTATAATATGTTTCTTTTTCTTTTCTTATTGTATATTTAAGTTTTAGTGTTTAAGTCTAAAATAAATTTAAAAAACAAAGAAGAAATGATATTTCAATAAACACAGAAGACTCTCAGGGCATTGCCTGAAGTTAAGTATTAGCCATCCCAAATCCTAGGAGCAAATGCTGCCTTCCAAGAGATGAGTTCATAACTTCACTATATTTTTTAATCTTAATATTTTATTTTCCCAATTATATGTAAAAACAATTTTGATATTTTTTTGTTTGAAATTTGAATTAAAATTTTCTCCCTCCTTTTCCTCCCTCCACTTCATTGAGAAGGCAAGAAATTTGCCACAGGTTATACATGTATAGTCATGCAAAACATATTTCTATGCAAGTCATTCTATGAAAGAAATCCCTCCCCCAATATCATAAAAAATAAAGTTAAAAAAAAAAATCTTTGATCTGTATGCAGACTCTACCAATCTTTCTCTGGAGATGGACAGCACCATTCATCCTAAGTCCTAAGAACTGTGTTGGATTATTGTACATCTGAGAAAAGCGAAGTTATTCATAGCAGATCATCATACAATACAGCCAGTAGTGTGTACAATGTTCTCCTTGTTTTGCTCATTTAGTTTCCTATCAATTCATGTAAGTCTTTCCACATTTTTCTGGGAGCATCCTGCTCACTATTTTTAAAAGTACAATAGTACTTTATTATATACAAGAATCATCACAATCATATACAAGACCTTGTTCAGCCATTCCCCAATTGATAGACATCCCCTCAATTTCCAATTCTTTGCAACCACAAAAAGACCTGCTATAAATATTTTTTGTACATATAAGGCCTTTTACTTTTTGTTTTTTATCTCCTTGAGATACAGATCTAGTAGTGTCATTATTTTCAAAGGGAATACACGATTTTATAGCCCTTTAGGCAAAACTCCAAATTGCTGTTTAGAATGGTTGTATCAGTATAGACCTTCACCAGTAGTATGTTAGCATTTTAATTTTCCCTCATCCCCTGCAATATTTGTCAGTTTTCTTTTCTGTCATATTAGCCTACCTGATAGGTGTGAGTTGGATACCTGAGAGTTGCTCTGCTTTGCTGTCGATGATTTTGATTATTTTTTCTGAAAACTGCCTGTTCATATCCTTTGACCATTTATCAATTGAGGAATTGCTTCTAGGTTTATGAATTTGACTGTTTTCTCTATGTTTGAGAAAGGAAGTCTTTATCAAAGAAATTTACCATAATTTTTTCGCAGTAATGATGACCAACTATATATTTCCCTCCATCTTACTTTCTCCCTGCTTATCCTACTCTCCCCATCCGTTTATCTTGTCCATTCTTAAGAGTGTTATCCTTTTCAATTTTACTCCTGGAAACTACCCTCCATTCTATCAGCTCTGCTTAGCCTCTTACCCACTTTGCTTCCTACTTTCTTGCATGGTAAGATAGATTTCTACACCCAACTCCCTGTGTTTATTATTCCATCTTTGAGACAGTTCTGATGAGAGCAAGGTTCATGTGCTCCCTTCTTCATTTCCCCCTGCTTTCTTCTTTTTAAAATGTAATTTATTTATTTTTCAGTTTTTAACATTCACTTCCACAAGAATTTGAATTCAAAATTTTCTCCCCATCTCTCCCCACCCCCACCCCAGTACAGCATGCACCCAATCCACCCCCTCCTCCAGTCTATCCTGCCTTCTATTACCCACTCTTCTTCCATCTCCCTTCCCCTCTGTTTTCCTGTAGGGCAAAATAGATTTCTGTACTCCATTGCCTCTATAGCTTAATTTTCAGTTACATGCTAAAATAATTTTTAACATTCATTCTTAAAGCTTTGAGTTCCATACTCTCTCCCTCCTTCCTTACCCACCCTCATTGAGAAAACAAGCAATTCAATACAGGCCACATATATGTAACGATGTAAAGCACTTCCATAATAGTTATGTTGTAAAAGACTAACCACATTTCCCTCTGTGTGATATCCTGCCTTTCATTTATTCCATTCTCTTCCTTGAACTATCTTCCCACAATAGTGTTTGCTTCTGATTATCCCTCTCCCCAATTTGGTGTCCCTTCTATTATATTCCCTCTGTTATCCCCTTCCCCCTTACCTTCCCACAGGGTAAAATAGATTTCCATATCCAACTGAGTATGTGTTATTCCCCCCTTAACTCAAATTCCATGAAAGTAAGGCTCACTTATTTCCTGTTCTCTTTCCCCTCTTTCCCTCCATTGTAAAAGCTCTTTCTCCCCTCTTTTATGGGAGATGATTTGGTACATTCTACTTCTCCCTTTCTCTTACTACTAGTACATTCCATTTAACAATAAATTTTATTTTATTTTTTAGATATTCGCCCTTTATTTCCAGGTCACCCTGGGCCCCCCCCCCCTTTCTCTCCTTCCACATATATATATATAATATTATATATTATATATAATATATTCCACATTATATATACATACACATATATATACACACAAACATACACATATAAACTCACGTACATATACATACCTATACATATATAATGTGCACATACATACCTACCCATACCCATACACTCCTACATACGTGTGTATATATATATATGGAATATTGCCTCTAACTACCCTAATACTGAAAAAGGTGTCATGAGTTACAAGCACCATCTTTCCATGTAGGAATGTAAATAGTTCAACATTAATGAGTTCCTTAAGACTTCTCTTTCCTGTTTTCCTTTTCATGTTTCTCTTGATTCTTGTATTTGAAAGTCAAATTTTCTATTCAGCTCTGGTCTTTTTAGAAAGAATGGTTGGAAGTATTGTATTTAACTGAAATTCCATTTTTCCCCTGATGTATTATACTCATTTTTCCTGGGTAAGTGATTCTTGGTTTTAATCCTATCTCCTTTGACTTCTGGAATATCATATTCCAAGCCCTTTGATCCCTTAGTGTAGAAGCTGCTAAATCCTGTGTTATTCAAACTGTATTTCTACATTATTTTAATCATTTCCTTTTGACTGCTTGAAGTATTTTCTCCTTGATCTGGGAGATCTGGAATTCAGCTATAATATTCCTGGCAGTTTTCATTTTGGGATCTATTTCAGGAGGTGGATTGATTCTTTTCATTTCTATTTTCCCTTCTGTTTCTACAATTTCAAGGCAGCTTTCCTTGATAATTTCTTGAAAGATGATGTCTAGGCTCTTTTTTGAACATGACCTACAGTTAGTCCAATAATTTTTAAGTTGTCTCTCCTGGATCTATATTCCTGGTCAGTTGTTTTTCCAGTGAGCTATTTTACATTTTATTCCCTTTTTTAAATTTTTTTGATTTTGTTTGATTGTTTCCTGATGTATCATAAAGTCATTGGCTTCCACTTGTCCAATTCTAACTTTTAAGGAATTATTTTCTTCAGTGAGCTTCTGGATACCCTTTTACATTTGGCCAATTCTACTTAAAGAGTTCTCTTCAGTGCATTTTTGTGTCTCTTTTTCTTTTTGAGCAATTTTGCTTTTCTCTTCATTGGATTTTTCTGATTCTGACTATTTTGTCTATTATGGTTTTTTTGTGGTGTTATTTTCTTCAGTATTTTTTGTACTTCCTTTACCAAGCTATTGACTTATTTTTCATGATTTTCTTGCACTCCTCCCATTTTTCTTTCCAGTTGTTTCTCCATGTCTTTTACTTGATTTTTAAAATCCTTTTTGAGTTCCTCCATATTCTGAGACCAATTTATATTTTTCTTTGAGGCTTTGGATGCAGGAATTTTGACTTTATTGTCTCTTTTCTTTATGTGTTTTGATTGTCCTTGTCACCATAGTAACTTTCCGTGATAAGAAGATTTTTCTGTTGTTTGCTCATTTTCCAATCTACATCTTGATTTTTAACTCTATGCCAAAATGAGGCTCTGCTTTCCAAGAAGAGGGGTGCAGTGTCTCAAACTTCAGAATTTTTGTGCAGCTGTTTTCAGAGGTAATTGTGGGAACCTGAATTCCAAGGTTGTATGATCTAGGGAGAGGTGTATTTACTACTATTCTGAACTGTACACTGGTTTAGGAGAAACCATAAACACTCTTTTCAACCCTGGAACTGTGACTAGAGTATCTGCTCCTCTGTGGCCATAAGTTCAGCTGTGCTAGTGCTCCTCCCCACACTGGAATGAAGACTTAGGGCTACAAGCCAGATCTAAGTATAGGAAATGCAACAGAGTCTTGACTCTGGTGGCAGCAAAGGGATCCCAGTAAATCTCCTTCTTACTGTTTGTCTGATCCCTTTACTGTCTGTGAGTTGAAAGGTCTGGAAACTGCCAAGGCTTTAGTTGCCTTGAGGCCTGCTCCTAGTTTCCTGGGGACTAGTCTGATTGGTGGGGCCCATTCTACTTTTGCATAGTTCCAGTTGTTAGGATGAAGTAAGGAAGACTGCCCCAGAAACTTCCAAGTTATATGACCCTAGACAGGTCCCTTAACCTCTTTCATCCTCAGTTTCTTCATTCTCATTTCTCAGTGGGGAGAAGAGTATCTACCTCTATTGTTGTGAGGATCAAATGAGATAATGTATATAAAGCACACCACTGCAATTGAAGTGCTATATAAATGCTAGCTGTTATTATTATTGTTATTGCCATGAAATTTTTTCTTGATATCAATCTAATTTACCTCTTTAAAATATGCACCCATTACTTCTACCTTCTGGAGCCACACAAAATCAGTCTGATTCCTCTTACACTTGAAAGTTTTTCAAATAGTTGAACAAAGTTATCACATCCTCCCCTGAGTCTTCTCTTATTCCACATTAAGTGTGCCCAGGTCCTGTAGCCATTCTTCATGGAAGTAGGAGCTCAAGGCTCTTCACCATGCTGGGTGTCCTCCTATGGATCTTCTCCATCTTATCAATGTGTATTTTAAATTGGAGTGCCCAAGTGAACACAGAAATCTAGACAAAGTCTGACAGGGGCAGAGTTCAAAAGGACTATCACCTCCTTATTCTTGGTATTCCTGACCCACTTGATGCTGATCAAAATTACATTATGTTTTTTTGACTGCTTTATCACTGTTGACTCCTACTGAGCTTGCAGTCCACTCAAACTCCCTGATCTTTTTTCAGATTAGCTTCTGTCCAACAGTCTCTCTCCTTTCTCTTACTTGTGAAGTTAATTGTTTTGTCCCTAAGCAGAAGATTTTACATCAATCCCTGCAAAAGTTTATCTTATTAATTTCAGCCCAGTTTTGTAGCCTATCAGAATCTTATTGGATTCTAACTCTATGATGTACTGTACTAGCTGTTATTTCCAACTTCTTGTCATCTGCTAATATTCAAATGTAACGAATGTGCTCTTCCTCACTCCCTGAGAACCCAGCAGGCTACATACATCTCCTGCTCTGAGTTCCAGGTACTGGAAGTATTTTTTTCTGGTGAAGTGTAGTGGTGGTGGTGGTGGTGATGGGGTGTGTGTGTGTGTGTGTGTGTGTGTGTGTGTATGTGTGTCTACTGCCATTGACTTGAGGCCTTACCAGTTGTATCTCCCTCTATTCTATAGTTAGATACTGATCCATGAAGTTTTCTTGCCTTTAGGTAATTGGAAGACAGTGTTCATGATGAGAATGTCATGTGATGCACAAGTCTTCAGCAGCAAATGACCTTTGCTGTTGCTGTTTCCAACTCCATTCCTCCCTAGGACTCCCTGCCAAGTCTGGCACCAACAATGGACGTCCCAGTTCCATTTAACACTTAACATCAATGAGCTTTTATTAAGGCATATTTTCAGTGAAGACACAGCAAGAACAAACACAAACATTTCCTCTCAACACCTCGGGAATACACTCTCTGTTTAATTCCTACATAATATGGGTCTCATCAAGTTCCTGCAGCCTGGCTGACAGATGAATCCTTGTGTCAAACATTACTGGATTAATTGAAGAAGGTAACTCCCAAAGGACACACCTTGCATCTTAGTCCAAGACTGCAAAAGCCAGAATCTGGAACACGAGTGTGCTGGATTGTTCTCTGGACCTTTTGAAACTCACATTATAGGAAATTCCATTCCTCAATCCGAAATAGAAAAAAGACATTACAGAGACCAAGGATCGAGGTGAAGTCAGCATGGCCACAAAAGGGACAGCTCCTCAAAAACTCTCTCCTTACACCTCTGTCTCTCACCAGACACTATGATCCAGGTCCATGAGATCTTTCAAGAGAGCAGTTGATGAGAACAAGGCAGACACTAGGCCAAAGGTGAGAGACAGCCTTCTTGACAATACCGCCACTTCTTTCTGCACAAACAATGGACACAGACTCCTCCTAGCCACATGGTTAACAGTCTAGAAGCAGTTATAGAATGCCTATGCATGCTCCATATTATTTCCAAGGTATTTTCTGGAGCCAAGCTCCTTAGTTTTCTCCACATGGGGATTTCCATCAATGGAATGCACCAATGCACTTGTCAATGTTCCAGTTTCCCATTACACAAATAATTAGTGAAAATATTAAATAGCATTAAGAGGCACAGATCCCTGGGGTCCTCCACTGGAGACCTACTGACACACTGATTTTTGAACTATGAATGACTTCTGTGAGTCCAACCAACCAGTTAGCTCTGAATCCATCTAATTCTCTTATCATCTAGTCTACATCTCTTTATCTTCTCCAAAGTATAATTTATCAACAAGCCTTGTTAAGATGTAGGTAAACTATATTTACAGCATCCCCCTCATCTATCAATTTAGTAACAGTGGTAATAAAAAAGTCCCTGAGGTGAACATGTCATGACCTGTTCTGGAAGAAGCTGTGCTGGCTTCTTGTAATCAACATTTTCCTTTCTGGGGGTTTTCCATCCATTGCTTTAACTCAGTTTTTCATAATGTGACCGGGAAAGGAAAAGTGTGTAGTCACTCCAGGAATCATCTCAATAGTTATTCTTAAGTTTAGCAAAGACCAGACATCCCCAAAAGTCTGACCTTCCTGGGATTCTATCAAGGAAGAGAGCCTAGAGGGATCTCTGAGTCTACTTTGACCTTCCCTCAGTCAGATCCCAATATGTGGCCCAGCATGTTTTTTAACCATTCCTATGTTTTGTTGACATAGAGAGCTCTCAGTGAGGAAATTCTCTTCAGCGATGCAGAGCAAAAACTTCTCTTAAACTTAGTCTTAGAAAGTTTACTGGGACATTGAAGAGTTAAATGACTTGCCCATGGTCAAACAGTAAGTTCAAGCTGGAGTCAGAGTTAAACCTAGGTCAGCTGACCCTAAGGCTATAATATTATGTCATGTTACCTTTTGAAGTCCCCCATTTCATTAGGCTTCATGAAGCTGGTGAGTTCTCTTGAGCCTGAAAACAGATGTCTCTGCCACTTTCTTCCTAGATCCTGCTGTTATCTTTTAACATACCTCCTGCCTTCTCCTGTTTCCTCTCCCCTTCCCCAGGATGAAAATTTAGGTTCTTTCCTGTGGCACAGAGAGCTCAATGGAAAATTTTGGTCCTGGAACAGAATTGACTGTGCTTCCACATGAGTTTCCATGTTTCCAACTGGGTAGGAGAAGATGGGCAGGGATCCTATTCCATTGGACCTCCCAAAACCTATGGGATTATGGGATGAATCTTGGACTGGCCTGATGACCCCAGTAATCCCCTACCCAAGCCTGTGGTGGTTATGTGGGTTATATCCCATAGCCAGACCAATTTTCTAATGCTAGGATATACCACTCCTGACTCTAGGTATCTCCAGCATTAGTGAATCTTAAAATCTTTGAATCCCAAACCTAAGAACCCAAAAGTATTGATTTTGCCCTTTTTTGTTCCTAGGAACTTAACCTTCCAATCCAAAGAAATTCCCCAAACCTGAGACTCTGTTGGACCCAGGGAGCTTTCCCTCCCTTTCCCCTCCTCTTCCCCTCTCCCCCTGCCCTGTAAACCTCAAGAAAAGACCTAATTCCTGGGAACTTCTGAACCTTGTCAATTACCATGCTTGCCCTTTCCTGTAGCTATGGGACTCATATCCTCCATTTCTTTCCCTATGATATATCTAAAGAAAAATGGTCCCTGACTTTGGTATCTAAGGTCCAGGAGGAGTGGAGAAAGCGTTTAGGGCAGAATGATATTTAGGAGACATAAGGACACAAGATGTGCACTCCTAGGAGGAGGGATAGAAAATTGTTCCACCTTACTCTGCCCCCCTCACCCTTTTCCTATATAAGAGATGAGATACTGCTGAAAGAGTCAGGGGGAGGCCCACACCTGGCTGGAAGAACAATGAGCCTCAAATGCCAAGCATCTGGTTTTCAGTTTAGTACAAGCAGACTAGGCTAGTGTCTTTAGTCCCCTGGACATGCCCAATTGTGACTGACCAGCCTTGATAGCACATTTTCAGAATCCAGAGGGCCACATCACCTCTATTAGGGAGGACACCAGCAGCCATATTTCTCTCTAGATTAAGGAGCTTAGCCTTGGAGACTATCATTGCAGAAGAAGGATGGGTGATGGAGGTGATACAGACAAGATGATGTTTGCTTCTGGGACAAATGTGACTATGGACCCTGGGGAGTACCACTTCTGTCTCTGTTTTAGTCTAATAGTGTCCATGTCTCCCACTCTGATAATGTGATGCCCCAGGGTTCCTCATGGCTATGTTATAAAGCATGATATAAACAGCCTAGGTATGTGATACCTCAGGGCTCAGAGCATGTACATAAGGGCTCATTGTGAGTAATGGCTCCGGGATTGGAGGGAGTGATGACCTAAATACAAGGTTCAGGGAACATGCCAGTCCAGGGTTCGGGGTGGGCAGTAGCTCATTTCTATTCTCCCTGGTCTTCTTATATGCTCTCCTTCCTCAGTGGTTCCCAACCAGGTCTGGTCCTAGGTCACATAGTTTCTGGTGCCCAGACTAGAACCAAGGTACTTCATTTCTCAGACCCTTCTCTCTACCACAGTTTGCGGTGTGATCATGTACAGCTAGCACACTGGACAGTAATCCCTGCGGATGGACTGTGGTAGATTAATGGAGGACTTTGAGTTCCCAGCACAATAAGGCTAATGGACTTAGGATACCCAGATGTGAAGCCCAGAGATCTGTCAGCCCCAGTGGGAGCCAAGAGTGGGGGGAAGTTGTGAGGGAGAAAAGGGGCTGTGGTCTAGGGGCAGTACAGACATGTGAGGTGGGAATGTGAGAGCCAGCCTTGGGCTGGGGCCAGAAAGCTGGGACTGAGCTCCAGTTTTCACAGTTATTTGGTCTCATGAACTTATTTGCCGCACATGGGGTTCAGGTGAGAAAGCAGTGGGAACCAAGGATGAAGTTTGTTTTTCAGAGTTATTTGGTTTCATATGTTTGCTCCCCACACATGGGGCCAGATCTGGGCTTAGAGGGGGCCAGGAAGTGGGTGAGGTTTGCTTTTTACTGTTATATATGTGTTCTTATACTTGTATCTGGGTTGCAGGCTGGCTGAGTGCTCTGTAAGGGCCAGCTAAGTGAGAGGAAGTCATGGTTTGATTGTAGGATCTTAGGCCTATTGGTCACCCATCTGGTGAGAAGTCAGGATGCTGTGGCCTGCCTGGTCAGTGACTTCTACCCCAAAACACTCAATGTGTCCCTGGTCTCCCTTTGGGCTTTAGTCTTTTCCCAGCCCTGTGGCTCTTACAGCCCATGACACCTTCAGTGCCATCCAGATTGTCAGGGTTAGTGAGAGTGACTCAGTAACCTGCTCAGTGTATCACCCTGGGAAAGCTATCCTTGTGTCCTACTAGTGCCTGCCTGGGTATGGGGAGTGGTACCAACAAAGGACATCTTGTTCTTTGGAAATGTTTTCCAGATAGCTGAGGGACAGAAACAGGAAATGGGGGGAAATGTAGTAAAGTAGAGTTCCCTTGTTGGGGAGCAGAAGCCTGGACTGGGGCTAAAAGTCCTTGGGTAGAAAGGGCTATTCCAGACCAGCATTTCCTGAGTGGTAGTGGCAGGAGGATTCCACAAATAGGGGATTTGATTTCTGGGATAGCTTAAGGGAGAGCCTGGCTGATGATGGGTGTTTTGCCCTATAAAGGAAAATCCTGAGCTGGGAAGGAAAGACCTGGGCACACTCAATCCAAAGGCTGTGATTGATTGTATCTTTTTGCCTTCGGACACTGAGATCACCCCTCAGCTGGAACCATTCAGCCATGACCAATAACTCCAAGGTGGATTTAAGGTGAAAGGGCAGAAATAATGAGATTTAGCTTAAGTAATATGATCATAAGGGAGACAACTCTACCATTGTGACAGTCTCTATGTCTCCCACTCTGATAATGTGATGCCCCATGGTCCTCCTGACCATGACCAACAGAGGGAATGATAGAAACAGCCTAGTTATGTCATAATTCAGGGCTCAGAGCATATGTAGAAGGGCTCAGTGTGAGTTATGCTTCAGTGATTGAAGGGAGTGATGACCTAGACCTTTAGACTACGTGAAGATCCAAACTTCAGGGAACATGCCAGTGCAGGGCTCAGGGTGGGGAGTGGCTCATTTCTATTCTTCCTCACTTCTTAGCTGCTCTCATCCCTTGGTAGTTCCCACCTTATCTGCTCCTGGTTTTGGGATGCTGAGTCTCAGTGGAGGAAATACCTAGCTTGAATTAACTTCATTCATTATAGATTTATGCTGTAGCATTTAAGCTGGGTTCTCACTCTGAATTTATATTTCTAACTTTACTTTTGTCAATGTAATAGAGGTCAGACTTTCAAGTTAGGAAAACCCAGGTTTGAATCCTGCCCCTAATATAGACTGTCTGTGTGCCCCTGGGCACATTGCTATTCCAGGATGCTTTCTAAATGACAATTTGCAGAAAAAATACCAACCTGCATTGATAGAGGGAGTTACACCCAGGACTTCCTTCTACCAATAAAATAAATCCTGACACCATCTCTAGATTTATTCCCTATAGTAATATTTGCAAACTTATTTTTCTCCTCTACACTCTCATCAGCCCACAACTGTCACAGCTTTAAGAGATACCTCAACATTCTATTTCCTTAAGGAGCCTGAGGCCCTCCTATAGGGGTGGTCTCCCTCTTGGTCCTCACTCTAATTCTCATACCTTTTTAGCTTCATCATATACTCCCACCCTCTGACCACAGAATAATATTTGCCAATGTGTATTTATCACTTTAAGGTCCACAAATGACTTTATGCGCACCATCTCATTTGAGCCTCATAAGTGCCCTGTGAAGGAGGTACCAGAGCTATTGCCTCCTCCCCCTTCTTATAAATGAGAAACCTGAGCTTCAGAAAGATATATTGATCTGTCCATAATTATACAGTTGATAAAAAGGCAGCCAGTGGCTTAGTGGACCTCTCTTGTACTGGGCCTGGAATCAGGAAGACCTGAATTCAAATCCAGCCTCAGACATTTTCTACACCTATGATGCTGGGCAAATCATTTAACTTCTCATTGCCTGACAAAATGGATGTACTTGAGAAGCAAGTGGCAAACCACTCCTGTACCCTTGCCAAGAAAACCCAAATGGGGTCTCAAAAGGTTGGTCACAACTGAAATGTCTGAACAGCAACAACACACAGTTGGTAAATGTCAGAGGCTGGATTCTAACTTGCAATTGGCTCTTCATTTCAGGAAAGTCATTTTCATGGTTGTGGAGAATAAGCTTGAGAGGGGAAAAACCTGGGGCAGGGAGACCCAAATAGAATGCTTCATCATAGTCTTTCTTGACTCAAGTCTAGCACCCTTTCCAATTCATCACTGACCATGAGCAATCCCTAGTGCAGTCTCTGCCATTGAGCCCATCTTCTCCTGCCTCCTCCAGAGCCTTGATCCATTTCTAATGTCTCCTGTACTCCTACCTCTTTCCCTCTGATGATGAACTTGGCTCTTCCCAAACCCCTTTACCTTAATTCCCACCCACTTCTATGGCAACACTCCTCTTCCCTTCACTGCTAAAATTCTAAGAGTTGCCATCACTGTCCAGTTACTTTCTCCTCAAGCTCTCCCCTCTGTTTTTCACACTCCTCCCCTCTGTATAGTGAGTTCTCTCAGTGATTTCCTAACCACCAAATCCAGAGACCCCTTTCAGTCTCCACTCTCCTTTGACCTCTCTGCAGCTTTTTATACAGATTATCAGCCATCATTGAACACCTCCTCCACTGCCCTCCAGAGACACTACATTATCTTCATTTTTCACTCTCTGTTCTAACTGCTCCTTCGCTATCTCCCTCTCTGGACCCTCTTTAAATACCACTCCTGGGCTTTTTTCTCTTCTCCTTCCTTTGTCAATTTCCTTCAATCCCTGGCTTCACTACCAAGATTTTGCTGATGACTCACAAATCTTATCTCCAGGCCTTTACCTCTTTTATGAATTCCAAAACCACTCCACTACCTTCATAAAATGTCCACTTGCACAGACATCAAATTTAAGATGTCTAAAATGGAGTTTATTTTCCTTTCTCCCATTTTTGACAAGATTTCCCCTCGTTCTGCTGCTACTCAGTTCACCCCTTCTCTTATGTTGTATCCTTGGGGTCATCTCCAGTCTTTCTGAGGAATATCAGGTCACTGGATTCAGATGACTCTGGAGGAAAAGTGAGGCTGGTGACCTTGCACAGCCCTCTCTCACTCCAAACAAACTCAAGTCATATCATCATTCCTCTAATGGCATGGTCTTCTTTGGAAGCAAAGGACAAACACAACAACCCTTGGGGTGATTGTAGATTCTTTCACTATCTTTAGTCTTACATCTTATTTGTCACAAAACTGTGCTAATTTTGCTTCTACCACATCTTTTACTGCTTCTCCACCCCTTTTTTCTTAATGACATCTTGTTAGTAAAGGTACCAATTATCATTTTCCTGGATTGTTGAGATGATCTCTTGATATGTGTTCCCAATTTTGCCTCTCCTCCACATCACAATGCAATCATCAGAATAATCTTTCATATGTATGGAATATTACATAAATAGTTGATTTATTTCTCCATTCAGAAATCTTTAGTACCTTCCTTTCATCTTCCACATGGTGTCCAAATTCTGTTGTTGGCCATTCAAGGCCCTTCACCATCTGATGCTACCTTGATATCATTTTACTCTCCTTCATATACTCTAGGCACTCATCAGTCTGGCCTACTGAACATATCATTTCCTTATTTGCTTCCTTACATTTCTTCAGGATTTTCCATACGTCGTCAATCACTTCTCAATATCTCCTTTTGGTTTATTGTATTCTTGTTCATCCTTTTAAATCAAAGTCAAATTCTTCCTTGTCCATTGATTCTTCCTGGAAGTTCCTGTTCCATAGCAACTTTCCTCCCTCAGACTTTAGACAGAAGATTGTTTTATACCTCTCTAATATATTTGTGTAATTTTGTATACTATAGTTATCTGTGTTTGTGCCTTATACCCCTTATAAATTGTCAGTTTTCTAAGGGCAAGTACTGTGTAGCATTCCATCTCCCTGAATACACAGTATAATACTTGGTGACATTTTTAATAAACGTGAGCTCAGCAAACAGGTGAATGAAATAATGAAGAAAGTGAAGGCTCAGAACTTGTGATAGCTTCTGAGGGGCTGAGAAGAACAACAAGTCAAATTTTAGAGTCTGTGATGGTCTCAAATTCAGGGTGTGTATTCACCCAGGAACTAGAATATGTGATCATTTGGGGAAAAGGGTACAGTAACTGATACTCAGTATTTGTGATGACCCAGAACAAAACGCTGGAATAACCAAGAGGTCAAAGCATTTGATACCTTCAGGCTCAATGTGTGTGATAACCCATTGCTCAGAGTATGTGATAAGCTCAGTGCCTGGGATAAGCCATTGTTCAGGGTATGATTTCCTTTGGACCCAGATTCTGAGATGTCTCTTGGTTCAGTGTGTTTGATAGCTCAAAACGAAGGGTGTATATAATAAAGCAACTCTTAAAGCATGACATGGTATGCCATGCTGGGGAAAAGTGTTTGTAAATACCCAGCATGTGTGTAATACTCTTTTCTCTAGCGACAGCTGACAATGTGGGTTTATTTCCTCAGGGTCTCATCATTGATTCCCAATTAAGCCCAAATATATTTTTCTCTGATGACCTTAACCTTTCTCTCTTTTAGCAGGGGAATCAAGTGCTCCTGGGACTGCTGAGCTTGAGGCTGCTATTGATGAAGACTGTGGCTTTCAACATCCTGTTTACCACTATGGTCTTGGTCTTTTGATGTTCCTTCCATCATATAAAATCATCCCATTAATCTTTGTCTATTATCTGCTCCCTCAGAGTTCCATCTATCTGTCCTCCTCAAACCTCATCCATATTCAGCCTCCTTTTTTTCAGTCTCCTCCCTATCCCTTCATCTCCCCCACCCTAACCTCATAATCCAGTGCCTCTTCCCTTAGGCATTTCGTAGTCCTCTCTGTCCTCATTCCCTTAGATTCTTTTTTTTTCTAAGTTTCCTTTCTTGATTATTTTTTTTCTGTCCCTATGATGTCCCTTCTGTGGGTGGAAAAGTGGAAAGAATGAAAGTTTTGTCTATGACTCCATGACTTGAATTCTGACCTTTGCTTCTCTAGAAACCTGGGAAACAAAGTTCTAGGAACCACCATTTGGACCCTGACATGACCTTTTGAGCTCCACAATGATCCCAGTGACCCCAGTCACACTCATCCCCCTCCCTGAGATTCATAGTAGTCAATCCTTAGTCTGTATACCCTGAAATCATCAAGGTATTCCTTTCTTTGGAATTCAGGAAATGTAAGGGGGATTGGTGCAAGGGAGAGAGAGCAGATATTCATAGCCCAATTTCCCCAGGTTTCCTTAGGTTGGGCAGGAGCAACAGTTTCCACTACTACCTTTTTCCTATATGAGGCTTATTTTGGGGGTATAACCAGCTTTCAACTTCCAGTTCATGTTCATGGGATTATGGCCATGTGGGCTGCTTGGAGTTAGCAAGGGCTGTGTACAGTGACAGAAGTCACACTCTGAAGATTGGGGACCCCTGGGGGAAAAATCAGCCACATCATCTTCCAGTGCCTACCTTCTCTTATTATATCCCTGGGGAGATCATCATCCTGCATTCCTATAGTGGAGGAAGAAAGCACAGGGAAGGTCAAATGTAGGGAGTAACTTTCTGGTGCAAGATCTCCTTGAGACCCTAAAGCTATCTATGTTTAATCCCTCTCCCCCAAAATATTCCTGAGGTAAGGGGTATAAGAATTTTTTAGTACACAGTCCAAAACCTAGACTTCCTCTGATATGAAGCTGAGTCTAATCAGGGGCTTCTGTAGCCTCAAAGATCAAATATTAGTCTTATGTGAACCACTGTTTCCCTGGTAACAAGAAATAGAAGGAGGGCCCAGGGAGTACACACTTCTAGAAGGAATCCAGGAGGCCCTAGGGGGTCCAGGCCAAGAGAAACCCTAGTGGAAGATAAGGACAGATGATCAAGAATGAGAATGGATAGGACAATTCCTCTGACTGCAGGAGAAAAGAACAAGGGAATGATTTGGGCATGTGGGAGTTGAACTTAGTCTCAAATGCTAACACTCTCTTGGCAGAAAAGAAACAAGCATTTACTAAGTGGTTACTATGTGCCAGGAACCATACTGAGCTCTGTAGATACAGATATGAGCAAAGAAGAGAGACACTGCCTACTCTCAAGGAGTTTACATTCTGATGGGAGAAGATAACATGCAAAAAAGAGTTAAAAGGGGAAAGGAAAGGATGAAGACACTAAAGGGCACGGTTTTGAAGAACAGAAGTCAGGAACAGTCAAAGGGAGAATAAACGCTAGCCTGAGCCCCTCCACAAAATGGAAACTCCAAGAGGAATTCACCAATGGGAAAGGAGGGTGGGCCCCATAGAGACATATCCCAGGCTGAAATGATTGCAGGCACATCAGGATGTGGTAGGGTGAGGGGGCCCCAGGTGCCAAGGGGAGGCGGTGCTGGGGCGTGGGTTTGAAGACCAGAAGCCAAGAACAGCCCCCTTGGTCACAAGTGTGAGAAAACAGCAACAAAACCCACATATGAACGAAGAAGTGTTCAGGGATTAAACTCAGTAAGTGAGATGATATCAGAGGAGTCTGGGTCATAAAACTGACTCATCATCTTCCCGAGCTGCTATGAAATAAATTAGTGGTCTGAGGCTCATGGGGGTGAAACTGGTAAAACTTGAGTCTGGGTATCAACCAACAATGACGATGAGATCATTACGAGGCTGCCATGCTGCCTTAATGGGCATGAGGTGCTGGAAGTGACAATGGGGGTGGGGAGTGAGATGCTGGGGATATGGAAATGCCAACATCCTCCTTGTTCATGCTTTCTCCACGTATTCTTAGCCTACTTCTTCTCCCTTCATCCTCTCCTCATTCCATTGATTACTAAGCCCGTGCATCAAAGATTCTTGGCCCAGATGCGCTGAGGCCCACATTCCATTCCCCATCAAACCCAATTTGTCTTATATACCTTCCTTTCCCAACCCTGCTTATGGGGGAAATAATAACCCTCTGATTATTGTAGCTTGTGGCAGCTCAGAACTTGTTAGGTAGTTAGCAAAGAGGAGGAAGCTTGCTAGAGCCCAAAAGAAATGTTGACCTGGTACAGGCCTTTCTTTCAGCTTACAGGGAGGGGCCTCCCACAGAGCATATAAGGGCCACTCTACCTACTCTTGTTCAATTTCTCATCTCTGAAGGAATAGTCCTAATAAGCATTTACATAGCATCTATGTCCCAGGCACTCTGCTAAGAACTTTACAAATGTTACAACCTGAGGTGCTATTGTTATCCTCATTTTACAGGTGAGGAAACTGAGGTGAACAAATGTCAAGTGACTTGCCCCAGGACCCTCAGGGTCTGAGATAAGATTTAAATTCAAGAATTCCTGACTCCAGGTCCTGTCCTTTACCCATTGCACAACCTAGCTCTCCTAAGACCTGTGCTCGTTGTTTCTACCTAGGGTCAGCAAATCCTTCATCTTAGCACTACTGCTTGAGAATGATATCCTTAACATCTTATTGCAGGAACCTCTTGCTTTCATACTGAGACTCCAAGTATTTAGCTATGCTAGGTAAGATCTTTGTTTGAAATAATTGTCAGAGTTGGTAGGATCATGTGCAATGGCTACGGAAGGGGTTCAGAAAGGGCAGCATTCAGGAAGACATGACCCATCCCTTCTCTCTGAAGATGAAATGACTTCATGCGACCCCTGGTATCTGATCACACAAGAACTATGGCATCTGTGAGATAAATCCCAGTTTGGGATTGAGAAGGATGCCCCACTGAGCCCAAGGATATCAATAGATGAATCCATAAAGATAGGAATCTACAGAGAATAAACAGTGGAAGAGAGACCTTCCCTTGGCTGTTCTTACTGTAATAAAGAAGCAAGAGAGGAAACAGCCTGACTTTGCTAGGATATAAAGGAGGAAAGGGTGATAGGAGCTTGCCTGTAGTCTGGGTGACCCCTACTTAATCTCTCCGGAAGCTGGTCTTCTAGAGCTGAGTTTGGGAATAGGATATATTAGGTAAGATCTACAGATAGTGTGTTGTGGATGGGCAGTCAGACAATGGTAGGGCCCCTTGGAAATTCCCATCTATAGTCCACTCTGCTGCCGAAATGATTTTCAGGATATGCATGTCTGGCTTTGATCTTCCCACCTCCCAATTCAGTAAACCCCAGCGGCTCCATATTAGCCTTCAGAATAAAATATAAAATGTTCCTTTTAGCATTTAAAACCCTTGACAACCTAACCACTTCATACTTTTCCAGTCTTTTTATCTTTACTCCCCTCAGTGTATTCTATTGACCAGAGTCAATGGACTTCATACTCTCCACCCCACTTCCCTACTCCACATCCTTTCACCAATTGTCCCCTATTTTTGGAATAACGTCATTCCTCACATTTACCTCTTGTCTTCCTTGGCCTTCTTTGAGACTCACCTCAAATCCCACTTGCTTCAGTAGGTCTTTTTCTGTCCTCCCTAAGCCCTCTCTCATTAGTAAATATCTTCTTTCAGAAATTGCTTTCCACTTACATGGCATATAGTAAAGTTGTTTGCATGTTGTCTTCTCCTTTAGAATGTGAGCTTCTTGAAGGCAGGGACTGTATTTTGGCTTTTCCATGTATCCTTGGTGTTTAGTACAGTCTCAGGCATATAGTCAATGTTAATAAGTTTTTTTTTTAACTTTTTGATTGACTGAATGAAAACTCCCCACACACCCTCCGATTTGGAGGACTAGGTGTTCAATTTTGAAATTTGAATTACCAAGGCTCAAAGAAGATTTATCCTTCAGATGTTTACAATTTAGCATAAGTCTAGGAAACTGTACTCCAGAAAGGGTAACAACAAAAATCCCACCTTGTTTGCACTTACAGGGGGTGGGAGTACTTGGGCCTCCCTTCCTCCTGTCCTAAACCATGAGAACCTCCACACCAAGGTGCTGAATGTCTTGTCATCCATTTCTTTCTTAGGAAGGAAAGCAACAAGCATTTATTAAGGGTCTTTTTTGTGCCAGGAACTATGCTCAGTGCTTTACCAGTATTATCTCATTTGATCCTCTTGACAAACCCAAGAAGTCAAATTTGAGCTCAGTTCATTCTGCCTCTGGGCCCTGACTTCTGTCCACTGCTCCACCTAGCTGCTCTTAAGGAGCCTCAGATTTATATCTGAAATTGCTACATGAGTTACTCTACCTGGGAAAGCCACCAGGGGATGCTCTAATACTGAATTAGAACAGCCCTTTTTCATTATCATATGTCATTCCCAGTAGTATCCATGTCTCTCCCAACACTTTCTTCTTATTGCCTTCCCAGATTTATAACTATCCTATTAACATACTTGAATTTCCATCATTTTCATAATTTATTCATACTGCACCTTATTTGGTGATTGGTCTATTTTTCAATCCTTAGCATGAACCCAACTAGGAGTATTTTATCTACATCTAGGTTAAAAATGTTTACTAAAACAAAACAAACAGAAAGTGATGCTATATAGTCTAAGAAAAAGAGATTCTAAAGGGCAGTCCCAAGTGAATTCCATTTTCCCTTCTCTACTCTGCCTTTTTCTCAGTCTCTCTCCATTATCAAGCATAATCAAGCTAAAAGACCACAGTAATAGGTGGTTTCTTAGCTCTCTGCATTCACCTCCCTACACCTCCTGATCCTGTGATCTGTGCAAACTCCCTGAACCGACTAGTGAAACCACTACCTGATGATGATATGGCCTAGTTGGCTTCCTTTTGATCACTAATGTGGCCACTGACAGTTTAGATCACTAGAAGTGTGAGAAAACAAAGACCCCAAAGACAGAGATACCTCATTCAACTAGAATTCCCACTGGAGCTTGAGACTTCTCTAGACCCTACAAGAAAGGCTCTTTATGTTAGTTTCCCTTGTGGCTATTCAGGTCCATACTTTTGTGTCCCTTTGGGGCCTAACAATTCATACAGCATAGAGGAAATATGTTAGATCTTCACAGTAGGAAGCTGTTGTAGCATGTGCTTTACAAGCCTCAAAGGCATGAGAATGTGAACTCACTACACATGTTCTAGGAAGAGAGCTGTGCAGTTTGGCTAGAATGTAGCATATGAATTAGGAAGTAATATAAGACAAGGTTGGACAGGGCGAAAGGGGAAAATAATATCAGACTGTGGATGGTCTTGAATGTTAAGTGGAATAGTACTCAGCAGGCAAGTGGAAGTCACTGAGTATTTTTGAATGGAAAGGTGACATGACCAGGTCTATCCCCAAAGAAGATTATTCTGACAGTCACAGGGTAGATTAGAAGAGAGGTAGAAAGATTATTGCAACAGTTTTAGTCATTGGGAATAACCATGTAAGTTAGGATGTTGACAGTCTAAGTGGAACAGAAGAAAGGGGTATGAGAGATACTGTACAAATTGACAGGGTTTGGTAATTAACTGCTCAAATATGAGGAGTGAAAAGGGAAGAGTTAATGATATCTCCAAGGTTACAAGCTTGGAAGGCTCAATAAGGAAAAGACTCAGGAAAAAAGTTATGAATTCCATTTTGGACATAAGGATGATATCAGGCAGTGGTATGTAGCATAGAAGGGACAGAGGAGAGGGTGGAGGCGGGAAGATGAGGTTATTTCAATAGTTCATAAAGATAGCAGTAATGATTGAATTCAATTCAGTTCAACAAATGAGTATTAAACACATTTTTATTGGGTACTGAATATACGATTTCTTAAGTACTTAGTTTGCCAATGAACCATGATAGGCAGACAAAAAATATGAAAAAAAAACACAGTTCTGTCCTCAAGGAGCTTTCTTTCTACTGAGTTCGTACTGTAGTGATGGAAGTGGAAATATAAAATGAGGCATCATGAGAGATGCTATGGAGGTAGAACTCATAAGGATTTGGCAAATGATAGGATATAAGTAATGTGGGAGACAATAGAGTCAAAGATAACAGTAAAGTATCAAGCATGGGAGACTAGATGAATGGTGGTGTCACAGAACACTGGGAATATTATTGTAACAGTAAAGTCAAATAGATAGGCAGGTAATGATCCAACAGATTCCCCCTTTATTAATTCTCACATTATTACTATACAATCATTCACAATGTTTGGGGAATCACAGTGATGGAGTCAAGGGGCCCAGGGCATTGGCAACATCATCAAAGATAGTATCTGAGCCATAACAGGAACAATCAAATTTGTGCAAACCTGGGGTGGAGTGAGGAAGGTTGACTGACCCCTTCACTCTCCTCTGTCCTGCCCATAGGGCTCCAATAAAGACTCATATCTACCTAGTTCGAGACACAGTCCATCATTCCCTGATTCCCCTGCATAAATCAAGGACTGGGGTGAGGAGAGCCCAAGATTGAGAATAAATAAACTGTTTCTTTCCTTTCATCATGAAAGCAGGAGCATTCACTGTAACAAACTAAACTACAAGAGTATTATCCTTCACATGTGTCCTTGGTTCTCTCTTCCCCAAGGCAGAGGGTCTGGAATTGAAGCTCGTAGCCACTGTCAGATGCAGCTGAAACCTGGCCTGGTAGCTCAAGAATTCCTATTATACAAGGCATCAGGGACTTCTTCCACCATAGGTTAGGGACAAGAGAAAATGGGGGAACTCCTATGAAGAAACAAGAGACAAAATTATTGAAGGTACTTGATTTCTGATATCCAAACCTAGCCTTCCCCTCAGTTTACTAGGGAGAGTAGGGTTGCTAAGATAGCTCACACGTCCTTCCCCACAACTATCGCATCTGAAGAAGTTGGAGGGTGAATATTGGACAAGATTTGGTGCTGGCCCTGAGCTGGAACTGTGGGGACAGGGATTCCGCTTGTGCTGGGCCTACGTGGAGCTTTATCAATATGGGAGGAAGAGTTGGATGGGGTGGAGGTGTTCTTAAAGGGAGGAGACAGCAAAAGACAGAGCCTCTGCCATCACGCCTCATATACGGTCAGGAAAGAGCCTACAAAGAAAGTAGAATATTGGTTAGAGAGATAAGTAATCAACCATGTGGCATTCATGAAACCAAGGGAAGAGAGAATATCCAGAATATCCAGCAAAGAGAAAATTCAGAATATCCAGAAGGGAGGCATACTCAAGTGGTCACCAGTGAGTGGCTAAAGCTAGATTCTTAAAGAAAAGGCCTCTCAATTTGCTAGTTAGGAAATTTTGGTAGCCTGGGAAAGAGAGGGGCTTCAGCAAACTGATAGGCAGAGAAGCTAAATTTTAAGGAGTTGAGGAGAGAGAATTGGTGAAAAGGGCGTGGAAAAATCAAGTGTAAAATTTTCAAGAAATTTGGAAAGGATGAGACATGGGACAATAGCAGAAAGGGGTAGAAGAGTCACGGGAACCTTTTAGGGGGATTGGAGAGACATGAGCATGTTTATAGACAGCAAGAAGCCTACAGAAAGAAAGAGACTAAAGATGCATGAAAAAGAGGGAGGGATGATTCCTGAAGCAAAAACCCAGAGGAGGATGGAAAGAATGCAGATAAAGGCACAGATGGAGGAACTTGAGAAGTAAAATATTACTTTGTCACTAGAAGGAAAGAGGAGAAAGTAGGTGATAATTCTGAAAAACGTCAGGGAGTAGAAAAATTAATGGTACTCCAGCCAATCATCCAATCAATTCTTAAACAGTTATTCCTAAATAACAGTAAGAATTTCTGAAGCTAAAAGCTACTTCTTCACTGTGCAACTTACTGATCATTTAAGAATTGGAGTGTTTTTTTTTTTTGTCAAAATCACTGTTCACATATCTGCAACAGCACTGACAGGTTAGGGCCTAATCTGTTCTGATCAATGATGAACAAATATTTATTAAATACCTACTATGTGTCAGGAACTATGCTAGACACTAGGCAAAGATAAAAATGCAACTATGCCTGCACTCTAGAATTCTATGTGGAGGGGATGGGGAGCAGAATTTGCAACATGTACATGAATATATCTTAAAAACAAAGTAAAAATTTTTGGAGGGTGGCCTCAATCTTCTTCATGAAGTAGGAAACTAAACAATTAGCTCTAAGTTGGGGGTTAGGCTTGAAGTCAGGGCAAGAGATGTATAAAGCCTTGGTATACTTGTGAGGAATGAGATCAAACATTGGTTAGAGAGAATTATAGACTGCAAAGTGTGGGAATTTTTTGTTTTCTTTTTTGTTTTTGGTCAAGACCTAAAATTGCCTTGGTGTGTAAGGAACGTTGTGAAGACTTATCCCTCCACTGATGCAGATCTCAAACTGTTGGGCAATTTAGAGAGTTGCCCAAGACAATGACAAGATAATTGCTGGGAGTTATGTTGCCAAGACTTGTTCCAGGCAGGATAAGGACAGAGTTCTGCTTGCTATTCTGTCACTAGGCAACATTACCTGTTTATCTTGGGCATCACTTCACTCTGCCTCAGTTTCTTCACTTGTAAAATGGATGGGTTGGACTAGATGGCCTCTGGGGTCCCTTTTCGCTCTAATAATAACAATAATAGCAAACATTGATATAGTGTTTTGAGGATTTCAATTCTTTTGGGAGATAGGTGCCATTACCATCCTCACTTTACAGGAGGAAACTGAAACAGACAAAAGTGACTTGTCTGGAGTCACAAAGCTGGCAAGTGCCTGAGGCTGAAGTTGAACACAAGTTTTCCTGACTACAGGTCCAAGTTCCTGTACCAGCTGGCTGCTCTAAATTTCTGAGTCTAGCATTTTATGAACCATTCCAGCTCACTTATTCCACTATGACTGCCTCAGAGAACAATGAGCTATCCCTCCTCTTCATGCCTAACATCGTCTGGACATGTCATCTGGCCCATAGGTACCTGAGAATCCACAACAGCTTTGGGCCTGTGGTGATAATGGACACTTTCTGAACCCTGCGCAGACCTAGTGCCCAAGAATTCAGTTTCCTCAGGGTCTTGGAATGCAGAGAAAGAGAGATGGCTGAAATGCTGGTAAAGCAAGGACCTCCAAGAAGGAAAATGCTAGAACTACCTTCTAATCTATGCTGAGTTTGACCACATAGCTATGTGTTGACCTCAAGATGCTTATCTATGTCCCAAGCACCCTCATACTTCAGGACACTTGCTGCCAACCCCACATGAAAACTAAAGGTGATATTTTTTGAATGCCAGTAGGGCTACTATTTGGCCCTGCAGTCATGGTTATTCTGTGTTAACTCCCTTCTCCTTCCCAGACTTGCATCTGTCTGCCTCATGCTCCACCCCCTCCTAACCACCAGAGCTTGGGGGATGGGCAGACCCCACTAACCTCAGCTGCCTTCTTAAAAACACTTCTTTCTGGGCAGAGTTCATATATATACAGACATTACTGACCCTGGAACACAATTGTTGGTGCTGCTCTGTCTAGAGAATCCTGCCAGGCTCAGCAGCATGTCTGCCGGGACCCTCACCATTCTTGCCAGGATCTACCCCTTGGGGCTGCTCCTCTCCATTCTCCCAGGTATATATCTCATCCACACTACTTATCTCCTCTTCATCACCTTCTTTATGAGTCTGAGGCTCTAATTAGCTTCTGGATACCTCTATCCCTATGTCCTCCCCATTCTCTCTTCATTGATCATAGGGGCCTTGAAATGTACCTTCTCCTCCTAGTTGCTTGGCCTCTTCTCCCTGGTAGCTTGGCTTGGGATTGGGATCTCTAATTAGCAGCCAGATGTCTCTGCCATGGCCCCTAAACTCCCCTTCCTACAAAGACTTTGTATAGGTCTTAATCTCCTTGGTATGTTTTCTACAGGTTCCTGGGCCCAGGTGCGGCTAGTGGAGTCAGGAGGCAAGGTGACACAAGAGGGCCAGTCTATTACCCTGACCTGCAAGGCCTCCGGCTTTAACTTCAAGGAGTATGACATGTCTTGGCACTGGAGCCGAAATGCGAACCACAGGGAGTTTGTGGCCAGCATCAGTGCTAGTACTTTCAATATCAGAGAGTTCAGCCCCAAAATTCAGGGCAGGGCTACTATCAACAGGAACAATAGAGCCGAAACTGTGTCCCTGACCTTGCACCGGTTACGAAAGGAGGATTCAGGCAAATACTACTGTGCCAGACTCACTCACTCTGCTAAGGCCCAGACAGAGGTCTGGACAAAAACCTGGGATTAGAACCCCAGATACTGCTACTCCCAGATGCTGTGTTGTGTTGTGTTGTGCTCTGCTGTGCTGTGTGTGTGAATGTGTGTGTGTGTGTGTGTTGTAGAAAAGGGAAGAAATAGATTATATGGATATAGTAAAGTAAGAGGCAGGGCTTTTCTCCCAGACTTCACTGTTCATCCACACTCTTATGACTCCAGTCATAGCTCATAGCCCCCTCCACCCTTCCTCAGGGTGTCAGGTAAGCCACACTTTCTGGGGCTAGGACTCCAGTAAGGATTCCTGTGAAAACAATCAATGACTGGGAACAGGTAGAATTCAGGCTGAAGTTCTACTGTTTCAGTATCTCCTCTGTGCCATGTACCTGGTCCTGGATTGGCTCAATTGTGGGGACAAGTTAGGGGAGGCAAGCCCAGACTCCATTCTGGGGGAACCTCACAACCTAAGGAGGCAGAAGAACTAACCATCTCTGCCCCTGGGAAGCTCAAGTTTTAGCTTGAAAGAACCCAGTAAGAATTGATTGGTTCCTTTGTTCCTGCCCTCAGAAGCCTTTGCCACACTATTCCTTGTGAGGTAGGAGGTACAAATATAAAGTATATATCCATTTTACAAATAAGGTAACTGATTCACATGAGGGAAAATGTCTGCCTGGAGATACCAAGAAGATCTCCTCTTAAACCTCCTGCTTGCAGGCCTTCGGTCTCTTCCTCTATATCTGGGGTCTCTTAGACCAGCTCTAGATAATGCATTGATCCTATGCTGGTCTGTAAGATCTCAGAAATTCTCCCTTTCAAGTTCTTTCAACCTCTAATTTGGATCTGGGAATGGGAAAGGCTCAGAAGCTTGTCAGGGATGCTTACTTCTTTAAACTTGTGTTATAATCTTGTCACCATTAAGTCTTTTTGGACCCTCTGTGCTTCAGATCTTGGACAGCTCTGCAGTCCTGCATGCTGTTTAAGACTCAGATAAAGGGTCATACACATAGCAAGGAGCATAAGGAGAGAAGCCAAGGGACACTTGACCTCTGTAGATGTGCTTCTCCAAGGCACTGAGGTCCCACAAGGCTCTTCTGTACACCTTCTATCCCTCTGCCAAGGACTGTCCCATTCTGCACATGCCATATGATTAGGGCCAACTATTAAATAGCATCGACAAAAACTGCTTTTTCTGGTCTTCCTGTTAGCTTCAGAAAGCAGTGGTGTGGAAGAGAGTTTGGCTGTTGGTACCAAATGTTGCCTTCTTGATCCCACAGCCCAGATCCATTGTCTTCCTTACTGTACTACCTACAATTTATGGACCAAGAATTTCAAAGAAGTCCCTTGGGGTGGTGGGAGGGAAGAGGAAGGGACATTACATCTGACCCTTGAAGGATGGAAAGAGATTAAATGGGAATTGAGACAAAAACAGAGAAAAGTCACCAAACCAACATACCCAAGGTCTAGAATATTCACTTTACTCCCTGCTCACAAATCTACAGCAGGAGCTATAGGATAAGTGCTAAGCTCCACAGGTCAGCATTGAAAAGTCCTCTAGGTTTTCCCCCTCTTGCCTTCTTACTCATAGTTCTCCTCTCCAGACTCCCAGATCCAGTCCAATGGGATACTTCACTATCCCCCAAACCAATTTGTGGATGTTCTCATATCTCTTTTCCTACTTAAGATGTCTTCCAAACTGATGTATCCCTCTACCCATCTACCATTGCATCTTCAAGACTCAACTTGTCTCATTTACTCTGGCAGGTCTGTAACTGATCACTTCAGTGTAAGTTGGCTATTCCTATCTCTGAACTCGTAACCATCTTTCCAGTGATGCTCTCCTCTCTATATTCTATACTACTTCCTTATACTTATTTCATTCTGAAGAAGAAATTATCTTCTGTAAATTGATCATGGCACTCTGGGATTTAAATTTGTCATCTCATAGTGACCAGAGACTCAGCAACAGCATGGAGGGGAGTGTGAACAATGAAGACCTTGTATAAAAGGATATTATTTAGCATTCATTTCCCACATTCTCTATATTTCCAAGCTCTTCACCTTAGTGTGGGTTCCCATGATTAACCTGGATTATTGCAACATCATCCTATCTTGTGTCCCTGCCTCAGATTTCTTTCATGCCAATTCATCCAACACATAGTATGACTTTTCCCTCATCTGATCCCCTTCCTCTGTCTTCATGGCCTCTTTAGGCCTTCATCTGTATCTACCTTGTATTTTGGTTTTATTTAGTCTTATTTAGTCTCTGTCTTAGTCCCTCAAATGAGATCTTGGAGGGCAGGAAACAAATCTGATTCATGTTTGCATTTTTTTCCCAGTTCCTAACACCTGGGGTTCTGCAAATAATAGCATAGTCAATGTTTGTAGCATTGAAAAAAAGGAATTTAGAATTAGGACAAGATCATACTGTAGATGGCTTTGAATGTTAGACCAAGGAGTCTGGGCTTTATCTTATAGGCAATATGATGTCATTGAAAGGTTCTGAGTAGTGAAATGATGTGGTCACAGCTTCCTTGGCTTCCTTCAAGGCTAAGAACAGATACTACCTCCCATGGGAAGATTCATTTCGGGATCTCAGTGTTCTGACCCTTCTTAAATCAGTTTTTAAAGAATGTTTATTCAATATTTTATTTCCTCATAATTACATGTAAAAACAATTTTTGATATTTGCTTTTTAAAATATTGAGTTCTAAATTCTTTCCCTCCTTCCTTCATCCCCCCATTTAGAAGATGAGCAATTTGATATAGGTTATATTTACAGTCATGACAAACATTTCCATATTAGTCATGTTGTGAAAGAAAACACAGCTGAAAAAAAAACAAGAAAAATCAACAAAGTAAAAAAGTATACTTCAATTTGCATTCAGACTTGTTTCTCTGGAGATGAATAACATTTTGAATCGTATGTCCTTTAGAATTGTCTTGGATCATTGTGTTGCTGAGAATAACTAAGTTATTCACAATTGATCATTCTACAGTATTGCTGTTATTGTGTACAGGGTTCTGCTGGTTCTGCTCATTTCACTTTGCATCAGTTCATTTAATTTTTGGCTTTTCTGGGAATGTTCTGCTCATCCTTTCCTATAGTACAATGGTATTCTGGCACAATTATATACCACGACTTTTTCAAACATTCTCCAATGATGGACATCCCCTCAATTTTCGATTCTTTGCTACGATAGAAAGGTGTTATAAATATTTTTCTACATATGTGTTCTTTTTCTTTTTAAAAAATCTCTTTGGCATACATGTCTAGTAGTGGTATTGCTAGGTAAAAGGATATTCATGGATTTTATAGCCTAGTGGGCATAGCTCCAAATTGCTTTCCAGAATGATTGAATCAGTTTACAACTCCACCAATACATTAATGTCTCAATTTTTCCACATCCTCTTCAACATTTATAATTTTCCTTTTCTGTCATATTAGTCAATCTGATAGGTGTGGGAGCGGTATCTCAGACTTGTTTCAATGTGCATTTCTCTAATCAAGAGTGATTTAGAGCATTTTGTCCTAGTACTATAGATCACTTTGATTACTTCATCCAAAAGTTTCCTGTTGGTATCCTTTGATCATTTATATGTTGATGATTCCTCTTGTTTTTGTAAATTTGACTCTTCTCTACACATTTAAGAAATGAGACTTTCATCTGCCTTCTCAAATTAATTTTGATTCACTTATTTGCATACCTGTTTTATTTCAGTTCAGTAAGCAAGCACTTTTTGAACATCTTCTATGTTCAAGATACAGGTATATAGTCACAAAAACAAAAATGAAAAACAGATTCTGTCCCCAAGAAGCATCCATGCTATAGGAGGATGCAACTTTTATTCATAAAAGTCAGTTTAAGACAACCAAAGGAAGGAAAGATCAATAACCATGATGGGGATCAGGAAAGGCTTCCCATAGGACATGAACTGATCTTTTAAAGGAGATAAGGTTAGTATGAAGTAGAAGTGAGGATGAAGAGCATTACAGGAAGAGTGAAGAGTTCAGTTAAGGCCATCGTTGTGAGAAATAAAACACTGAAATCAGAGATCAGCAAGTAGGTCAGTTTAGTTAGAATGAAGAATACATGAAGGGGAATGAGGTGAGACAAGTCCAGAAAAGTAAAATAGAACAATACAGTGGAGAGATTTAAATGCCAATGTGAGGAATTGACATTTTATTTTAAAGCCAATGGGGGGAGTTGGATGTGGTGGTATACACTTACACTCCCTGCTACTGGAAGGACTCAGGCTGATGGATAGATTGAGCCCAGTTCTGGAATTAATTTATTAATCACACTGTGCTAAGCTGATAAGATGTCATTACCTTAAGCATTACCCTGGCATCAACATAGTGAGCCCTTGAAGGGGAGGGGGTACCAGGCTACCTGGCCCAATCAGAAATGGAACTGGTCAAAGCTGCCCTGTCAATTAATTGTGGCCCAGGCCTGTGACTAGCCATTGAACTTCCAGTCTGGGTAAGCAAGGGAGACCCAGTCTCAAGAAATAAAAAGAAAGGTCAGAGAGAGTCACTGAAGCTACTTGAGTAGGTCAGTAAATTGGTCAGCCCTGTGCTTTAAGAAGATTAGTTTGGCTGCTGGGTGGAACACATATTGGAGAGGAGAAATCAGAAGCAGAGAGACTAAGAAGCTATGGCAACAGTTCAGGTAATAAGGTCTGAACTGGGACAGTGGTAGTCTGCTTGCATTCAGAGAAAGAGACAGAGGAGAGATGTTGTAGGGATAGAATCAATAAGACATGGTCATTGATTACATATGGGGGATGAGGGAAAAGGAAAGGTCAAGGATGACTGAGGCAATTATGTAACAAAGGAATAGAGTACTGCACTCGGAGTCAGGAAGACCTGAGTTCAAATTATGAATTTATTAGACACTTATTAGCTGTGTGACCCTAGGCAATTCACTTAATAAAGATCATAATAGCACCTGTCCCCAAAGATTGTTTTTCTGTATTTATTTTTTGTTCAGTATTTAATTTTTTACCAGTTACATTTACAATTTTAAGATAATTAATTAGTTTTTAGTTTTCACCATTCACTTTCGTAAGATTTTGAATTTAAATTTTCTGCCCCTCTTCTCCTCACCTATCCCCAAGATGGCATAAAATCTGATATAGGCTCTACATAAGCATTCATAATAAACATGTTTTCACATTATTCATATTATAAAGAAGAATCAGATCCAATGGGAGGGAACCACAAGAAAGAAGAAACAAACACAAAAAGGGGGCTGGAAAATACTGTGCTTTGATCTGTATTCAGACTCCATACTTCTTTTTCTCGGTGTGCATAGCATTTTCCATCAGGAGTCTTTTCAAGTTGTCTTAGGTCCTTGCATTGCTGAGAAGAGCTAAGTCTACAAATGTTGGTCATTATACAATGTTGCTATTGCTATGTATAAAGTTCTCCTGAGTCTGCTCACTTCACTCAGCATCAGTTCATCTACATTTTTGCAAATTTTTCTGAAGTCTGTCTGCTCATCATTTCTTATGGAACAATAATATTTCGTTATATTTATATACCACAACTTGTTCAACCATTCAGGCATCCCCTCGATTTCCAAATTCTTGGTTACTACCAAAAAAGCTGCTATAATGTTTTTGTACATGTGAGTTTTTTTCTCATTGTTTAATCTCTTTGCTCTATAAGCTAGAAGTGGTATTGCTGGGTCAAAGAGTATACACATTTTTGTAGCCCTTTGGGAATAGTTCCCAATTGTTTTCCAGAATGGTTGGATCAGTTCACAACTTCACCAGCAATGCATTAGTGCTCTGATTTTCCCACATCTTTTCCAACACGTATCCTTTTCCTGTTTTGTCATGTTGACCACTCTGGTAGGTATGATGTGGTACCTCAGACTTGTTTTGATTTGCATTTCTCTAATCAGTAGCGATTGAGAGCATTTTTTCTATGACTGCAGATAACTTTAATTTCTTCATCTGAAAACTCCCTGTTCATATCCTTTACTCATTTATCAATTGGGGAATGACTATACAAACAATTTTTAACATTCATTTTTAAAACTTTCAGTTCTAAATTCTTTCCTCTCTTTCTTTATCTCCCTCTCTCATTGAGAAGGCAAACAATTCAAAAATAAGTTTTACTTGTGTGGTAATGCCAAATATTTTCATAATAATCATGTTGTGAAAGAAAACATAGACAAAAACTCAAGAAAAATAAAGTTCAAAAAAGTATACAGTTCTACCTGTATTCAGCCACCATCATTTCTTTGGGGATACATAGCATTTCTCATTATAAATCCTTCAGAACTTTCTTGCATCATTGTATTGCTGAGAATCTAAGTAACTGACAGTTGATCATTGCACAATATTACACTTACTTTGTACACAGTACATTTCACTTGGTATCATCTCATGTAACTTTCTCCAGGTTTTTCTGAGAGTATGTTGCTCGTCATTTCTTGTAGTACAATAGTATTGCATCATAATCACACACCACAACTTGTTCTTCAGCCATTCCCCAATTGATGAGCATCCCTTCAAATTCCAATTTTTTGCCACCAGAAAACAGCTGCTATAAGTTTTTTTTTTTTTTTTTGTGCACATAGGTCATTTTCCTTTTTGTTTATCTCCTTTAGGATACAGACCTAGTGCTGGGGTTGCTAGGTCACAGAATATGCATGATTTTATAGCTTTTGGGCATAGTTAACAGTTGCTCTACAGAATAGTTGAATCAGTTCATAACTTCAATGGAGCATTAATGTCTCATTTTCCCACGTCCCCTCTTAAATTAGTCATTTTTGGGGGAGGAGCCAAGATGGCGGAGTAGAAAGACTCACGTATGCTAGCTCCAAATCCACAGCCCATAAATTTCCTGTAAAAAGAACTCCCCACAAATTCTGGATCATTGCAAGGCACACAGAAACACAGTGGAAGAGATTTCCATTCCAGAGAGCCCTGGAGAGCCATCCCCAGGGGTCCGTCACACCCTGGAAAGCAGAGCCCACCCCTGAGCTGCCCTGGCCATGCGGCCCCAGAGGAGCAGATCCTAGCAGGCTTCCGGGGACTGCGAAGGTCCCTCCACCCACAGGTGCTACAGGTCGGTGACAGAGACGTCTGGGCTTGCCGAGAAGGGAGCGGGGTGCCTCCGTGACTCAGGTACCCTTGGGGGGCAGCAGCAGAGGCAGCAGTGGCTGGGACTCCCCGAGCAGGCAGGAGCTCCATTACCGAAGGTCTCTGCATAAACCCCCTGAGGGAGCTGAGCCTGGGAGGCGGCCCTGCCCCCACCTGAGCACCAGAACTTAAGCTCACATTGAATAGCAGCCCCTCCCGCTGCGAATAGCCCTGAGACTGGGAAGCAGCATTTGAATCTCAGACGCCAAGCACTAGTTGGGAAGATCTAGGCAGGGGTGGAGAGGAATCTCAGAAGTCAAGTAACTGGCTGGGAAAATGCCCAGAAAAAGGAAGCAAAATAAGACCATAGACAGCTACTTTCTTGGGGAAGAGATGTTCCTTCCTCCTTTCATTTCTGATGAGGAAGTACAATGCTTGCCATCAGGGAAAGACGTGGAGGTCAGGGCCTCTGTATCCCAGACATCCCAGGTAGATGTCCGGTGGGCTCAGGCCATGGAAGAGCTCAAAAAGGATTTTGAAAATCAAGTTAGACAGGTGGAGGAAAAACTGAGAAGAGAAATGAGAGAGATGCAAGTAAAGCATGAAAAACGGGTAAATACCTTGGTAAAGGGGACCCAAAAAAATGCTGAAGAAAATAACACCTTGAAAAATAGGCTAACTCAATTGGCAAAAGAGGTTCAAAAAGCCCATGAGGAGAAAAATGCTTTCAAAAGCAAAATTAGCCAAATGGAAAAAGAGGTTCAAAGGCACACTGAAGAAAATAGTTCTCTCAACATTAGAATGGAACAGATGGAGTCTATTGACTTTCTGAGAAACTAAGAAATCATAAAATAAAACCAAAAGCATGAAAAAATGGAAAAAAAAAATGTGAAATATCTCATTGGAAAAGCAAGTGACATGGAAAATAGATCCAGGAGAGACAATTTAAAAATTATGGGACTACCTGAAAGCCATGATCAAGAAAAGAGCCTAGACATCATCTTTCATGAAATTATCAAGGAAAACTGCTCTGATATTCTACAACCAGAGGACAAAATAAGTATTGAAGGAATCCATTCATCACCGCCTGAAAGAGATCCAAAAAGAGAAACTCCTAGGAACATTGTGGCCAAACTTCAGAGTTCCCAGGTCAAGGAGAAAATGTTGCAAGCAGCTAGAAAGAAACAATTCCAGTATTGTGGAAATACAATCAGGATAACTCAAGATCTAGCAGCTTCTACATTAAGGGATCAAAGGGCATGGAATAGGATATTTCAGAAGTCAAAGGAACTAGGACTCAAACCAAGAATCACCTACCCAGCAAAACTGAGTATAATACTTCAGGGGGAAAATATGGTCTTTCAATGAAACAGAGGACTTTCAAGCATTCTTCATGAAAAGACCAGAGCTGAAAAGAAAATTTGACTTTCAAACACGAGAATGAGAAGAAGCATGAAAAAGTAAACAGCAAAGGGAAGTCATAAGGGACTTACCAAAGGTGAACTGTTTACATTCCTACATGGAAAAACAATATTTGTAACTCTTAAAACATTTCAGTATCTGGGTAGTTGGTGGGACCACACACAGATGTACACATACACACACACATAGACACACACATGTACATGCATGCATGCACACACACATGCACACAAGCACGCACACACAGAGACAGAGAGCACAGAGTGAATTGAATAGGATGGGACCATATCTTAAAAGAAATTAAGGTAAGTGGTGAGAGAGAAAGGTAGGGGGAGGAAAGAGGGTGAAATGGAATTGGGGTAAATTATATCTTATTCAAGAGGCAAGCAGGAGACTTTTTAGTGGAGGGGAAAAGGAGGAGAGCTGAGAAAAAAATATGAAGTTTACCCTCATCACATTTTGACTAAAGGAAAGAGTAAAATGCACAATTTTTGGTATGAAAAACCTATCTTACAGTGCAGTAAAATGGGGAAGAAGGAGATAAGCAGGGAGGGAGGGATGATGGAAGGGAAGGCAATGGAAGAAGGGAGCAATTTGAAGTCAACACTCTTGAGGAGGGACAGGATCAAAAGACAGAATAGAAACAATGGGGGCAGAATAGGATGGAGGGAAATACAGTTAGTCTTATACAACACAACTCTTATCGAATTCATTTGCAGAACTACGCAGATATGGCCTATATTGAATTGCCTGCCTTCCCAAAGGGAACAAGTGGGGAGGGAGGGATGGGGAGAATTTGGAACTCAAAGTTTTAGGAACAACTGTTGAGTATTGTTCTTGCTACTAGGAAATAAGAAATACAGTTAATGGGGAATAAAAAGTCATCTGGCCCTACAGGACAAAAGAGAAGATGGGGACAAGAGAAGGGGAGGAATGATAGAAGAGAGGGCAGATTGGTGATAGGGAAAATTAGAATGCTTGGTGTATTGGGGTGGGGTGAGGGGATAAATGGGGAGAAAATTTGGAACCCAAAATTTTGTGAAAATGAATGTAAAAAGTTAAATAAATAAATTAATTTAAATAAATTAGTCATTTTCCTTTTCTGTCCCATCAGTCAACCTTAGTGTGAGGTGGTATCTCACAATTTCTTTAATTTGCATTTCTCCAATCAATATTGAGTTAGAGCACTTTTTCATATGGTTATAGATATTCTGATGAGAATAAAGTTCACTCACTCCCCTTCATCTCCTCCCTCGTCCCCTTCACTGTAAAACCTTTTTCTTGCATCTTTTATGTGAGATCATTTACCCCTTTCCACCTCTCCCTTTCTCCCTTTTTCTTTCCCCAGTACAGTCCTCTCCCAACACTTGCATTTATATATATATATATATATATACACATATATATGTATATATATATACATATATATGTATATATGCATATATATAATTGTTATAACTATCCTAACAACGAGAAAGTTCTTACAAGTTACATGTATCAACTTCCCATGTAGGAATGTCAATATTTAACTTTTTTAAGTCTCTTATGATTTCCCTTTCCAGTTTACCTTTTCATGCTTTTCCTGAATCTTGTATCTGAAAGTCGAATTTTCTATTCAGCTCTGGTCTTTTCATCAAGAACACTTGAAAGTCCCCTAATTCATTGAATGTCCATTTCCTCTGCAGAAAGATTATGCTTACTTTTTCAGGGTATGTGATTCTTGATTGTAATTTGATCATTTAGAATATCATATTCCAATCTCTCTCATCCTTTGGTATAGAAGCTGTTAAATCTTGTGTTATCCTGATTGTGGCTCCATGATATTTGAATTGTTTCTTTCTGTATGCTTGCAATATTTTCTCCTTGATGTGAGAGCTCTGGCATTTGGCTATAATCTTTCTGGGAGTTTTCATTTTGGGATATCTTTCAGGAAGTGATCAGTGCATTCTTCCTATTTCTGTTTCACTCCATTCATGGAACATTAAGGCAATTTTCCTTGATAATTTCTTTAAAAGTATTTGAATAATTTTAAAATTAAATCTCCTGGATCTATTTCCAGGTCAGTTGTTTTTTCCAATGATATATTTCTCATTGTCTTATTTTTTTTATTCTTTTTGTTTTGTTTTATTATTTCTTGACTTCTCATAAACTCATTAGCATTCTTTTGCTGAATTCTAAATTTCAAGGAATTATTTTCTTCATTGGGCTTTTTAAACTTCTTTTCCATTTGGCCAATTGTACTTTTAAAGGCATTCTTCTCTTTGTTGGCTTTTTGGACTTCTTTTACCAGTTAGCCTAATTTGTTTTTTTAAGGTAGTATTTTCTTCAGTACTTTTTGTGTCTCCTTTGCTAAGCCCTTTACTCTTCATGATTTTCTTGCATCACTCTCATTTATGTTCCCAATTTTCCCTTTACTTCTCTTACTTAATTTTAGAAATCCCTTTAAAGATCTTTCATGACCTGAAACCACATCATATTTTTATTGGAGGTTTTAAATATAGGAGCTTTTACTTTGTTACCTTCTTCTGGGTGTTTTGATTTTCACTGTCACCATGACAACTTCCCATGGTCAGAATTTTTTGTTGTTGTTGTTTGCTCATTTTTCTAGCCTATAACTTGATTTTATCACTTTGTTAATGTAGAGCTCTGCCAGAGGGGTGTGCACACTGTTCCAAGTTTCAGGTGTTTTGTGTAGCTGTTTTCAGATACTTATAAGGACTTGTAAGTTTCCAGTTCTTCCAAGGTGATATGATCTAAGGAGCAGTGTTTGCTACTCTCTTGAACTGTGTCCTGGTTTGGAAGTAACTAAAAACACTCTTTTCTGCCCTGAAACTGTGAGAAGAGTCCCCGTTCCATTGTGGCCACAAATTCTGGTGTGCTAGTGATCCTTTTTGCCCTGGGACTGCCACCCAGGACTGTGATCCAGATCTGAGTATGAGAAAAGTGAGAGTCTTGCCCCCAGTTCCAGCAAAGAGACCCCTGTAAATCTGCTGACCAGATGTTTGACTCCCTGTCTTGTCTGTGGGTTGAGAGCTCTGGAAGTAGACACTATTGCTGCTGATTCAGTGCCTCATCAGACCTGTTCCTGATTGTTGGCTTGACCTACATTGAACTATGCTCCACTCTCACCCATTCTGATGTTTCTTTCCTGCTGACCTTCTAAATTGTCTTTGGAGTCTGTGGGCTTAGACATCTGGAAACTTCTATTACTGCCAGTGATTCAGTCACCCTGAGGCCTGTTCCTTGTTTTCAAGGGTGTGGTCTGCACCAGCATGACCTATACTGAACTAAATTGAAGTGCTCTCTAACTCTGGTGCAGTGATCTTTCCTGCTGATCTTCTAAGTTGTCTTAGGCTGGAAAATTATTTCAGTCCGTCTTCTTGTGCATTCTGCTGCTCTAGAATTTGTTTAGAGATGTTATTTAAAGGTATTTGGAGAGATTTGAGGGAGAGTTAGGGTGAGTCCCTGCCTTTACTCCAACATCTTGGTTCTACCTTTCTCCAAGGACTATTTTGAGTATCAACGTAAGAAAATATTTGTGAAATGCTTTGCAAGACCGAATATTGAGGCCAGCTACTATTATTACTATTCTCTCCATTGGGTTTCCTCTATCTTCTATTAATGTGTTAGCATAGTACAGTTAAAAGAAGACTGTGTTAGTATCCAGAGGATGTTCTAGACTAGGTCATGTCAGCAAGTAATTGAGCATTGACTATGTGCCAAGTACTATGAGAAGCACTGGGGATACAAATAAAGCAAAAACATACCCTACCCTCAAGAAGTTCACATTCTAGTGGGGAAGGCAAGTGTATAATACAACATATCTCTATCTACTCACTGAAAATGGGAAATAAACTCAGAAGAAAGACACTAGTTGATAAGGGTGGAG
Organism: Bettongia penicillata ogilbyi; assembly: GCA_023548195.1. Lineage (NCBI taxonomy): Eukaryota > Metazoa > Chordata > Mammalia > Diprotodontia > Potoroidae > Bettongia > Bettongia penicillata. Next base: position 127,738 of record JAJHZJ010000919.1, on the reverse strand, counting down.
TAGTGTGATTTGGTGAAGGAAAATTCTCTTGAAGAAGGTGATGTGACTCAGTCGAGCCTGGTAGTATAGATGAAAGATTAAAAAGAAATGGGAACCATTCATAGAACATCTGGCAGTTAGCAAAAGGTTTATTTCACCAGAGTATGGGAAACATATTCTGTAAGGATGCAGCATTGCTTCGGTTGGGACCAACTCAGCCATGCTAATGGGACAATTAGATCTGAGGGAGATGCTCCTGACATCTTATGACTAGGTTTTTGTACCTTAGATGTCATATTAGTGGTCTGAACCTTAGTTCCTAGGACCATTTTAAATCTTGGGGGTGATTTCAGCACCTTTTATGGAAAAGTTTGCCTCATCTGTATATGGTAGAGCCCTAGAAAAAACTAACACAGCCTACATGGCAGGGTTCCTCATAGATATTGCTTCTGCCAAAAGGGATCTGACTTCAAATCTCACACTTACGGCTTGTGTGACCAAGGCAAGTCATTTCCCCTCTCTTGGACTCAGTTTCCTCATCAGTATGTGCCCATGGAAAATGTTTATGTCCAAAAAGGTTGTCTAGATATTGCTCATGGGGATAGATATCTCTGGAATCTCACTCACCTTACTCCAGGGAAACTGATTCCTGACTGGAAGGGAACAGGAGAAGGGGTAAGAAGGTTTTCTATTCAGTTCTTCTCTAAGAGGGGGTCACTAGACGAAGGTTATAGTTATCTCACCTTGGCTCCCCAGATAATTCTGATCTAGAAGTCTATTTTTTTAGGTTCAAAAGAGATAAAGCTGCTAGCTCCCCTGGTTACTATCCCCTGAAGGATGAGAGTACCCACAGCTTACACTTACAGACTTGACTCCTTGCTACCAAATATTAGTCAAACAAAAGACCATCATCAAATGTGAATATTTATTCAAGTACGCAGCAAATAGAAATTTAAATTTTACATAGTAGCACATACCTAGAAATACAAGTGAATGAGTTCTTCACATGGGAACTAGAGGAAGGATATAATATTACCCTCCTATAAGTTCCCTGAAGTCTTTAGAGAGGTAAGCTAGAAAAGAAGGGCATGTTAATGATTCAGTCTCTCTTTCTTTCCCAGAAAGAGATTCTATCTTTTTTGGCTCCTTGAAATCAGTCTTAAGAGTCTGGAGCTGCTTGTGTATGTGTCTCTATTAAAGTAGGGAAGGAAAATATCTCTCCTTTCCAAAGCTCTCCAGCCAGTTCTACCACTCATACAAGACCTCAGTATTGACTCAATCTTTCTGTCAATTAGGATATTCTTATGCAAAATGTTCTAGTTTTGAAACCCAGACTACAAGTATGATAAGGGATTTGGACTAAATGGCTTCTAGGGACCCTTCTAGTTGTAATTCTATGATTTAATCTTATCTTTGATTTCTACAGAGTTCTATGTGTTTTCTTTAAGTTCCTCTTGCAAATTGGAACTACACTTTGGGTTTGTGTTGAGGTATATATCACTGTGTGACAAAGATTGGCAAACACAACAATGCGACCTCTAGAGCATGTGGTTCAAAAACCTCTAACAAGTTGTAGGGGAGTGCAGCGGGACACTGGCAATTCTACCTCATTCACAAACATACTTCTATCATGCTTGTATTATCATAGGTCCATAGGAGGGATCTCCTTGACCTTGGGATCATCCTGTGCCTCTAGAAGGACTAGGACAACAGAGGAAGCACTGCTAGAGACCAAAAACCTCGAGTCCCAAGGTTAGCCCAGGGCGAGATCCCAGTTGTTTTTTTTTCCTTCCTTGTCTCTGATCAGTTCTTTGGAAAAAAGAATCTCTGATTCTAGCTAAATGAGAAGGGAAAAGCTTCATGTATTTGACAGATAAACACATGGAAGATAAACTAGATGTGTGTGCCTTTTCCTGAGAAAGCAGAATTAGGGATAAATAAATGGGCAGAAGTAAAAGAGGCAGATTTTGGTTTGATGTGAAAGCTAGAAAAACTCAGCCCTCCAAGCTGCCCCAAAGTGTTATGGACTGCCCCATGGTGTGATGATCTTTGCCACAGTGGAGGTCTTCCAGCAGAAGCTAGAAAACCATTATATTTAAGTTGTTTCAAGCAGGACTCCTGTTTGGGTATGAATTAGACTAGGTGGCTTGTGATACTCCTTCAAATGTGGAGATTCCATGGATAAAGAAGTCAGCCATTACTGGGACTAACACATCTGATACATGAGTGACACAAGAAAGGATGTCTCTGGATGACTGCAGTATCTCTGGATTACTGGTCTTTACTGGTTATTGTAAATATTTCAAAATCTCAATGACCTGACCAGAAATGAAATTGAAAAATGAAATGGCAACGGTTACCTGGGTATTTGATCATTATCAGTATCATGCCACCAGCCCTTCATTCAGTGACCAAGAACTTTGGCTTACCTAGATCTAGCTGTTTACCTAGATTACTCAGAGAGCCAGCATATTCCTGGAGCAGAGGTCCTGGAGTGCTAGCAGCTTCTGAGAAAATCAACTTAGACATGATTAAACAGCTTCATGCTTTCCTGCCTCTTCCCCTCCCCTTGCTTTTGATTATAGAGAACTCTCCACAAGACTCCCATCCTATCTGCCTTTTCTTTTCTCAAAAGTGAATACTTAAATAGATCAGATGATAAAAGGCAGTTGGCTGGTATACCAGTTAGAGTTCCAGACTTAAAGTCAGGAAGTATCGAGTTTAAATTCTAGTTCAGACACTTACTAGCTATGTAACCCCAGGAAATTCACTTAATTTTTCTCAGTCTTGGTTTCATCACCTGTAAAATGGGAATTAAAGTAGCACCTCTTTCACAGAATTCTAATGATCATATAAGATAATGTATACAACATGCTTTGTAATCCTTAAAGAGCTATATGAATGTGAACTATATTTATAATTATTATCTGTGATCTCTTGTGTGATAGTAGACTGCAATTCTTCCATATATCTCCAGCTTCTGTGATTTTTTCGTGTTACTCCATATATCCTTGAAAAAAGAGCTACAAAACATTCTGGAAAGTGTGGGGTTGGAGGGTGGGAGCAGAAGAAAACATCAAAGATGAATGAAGCTTATGACCCTGGATGACTGGGAGGGATAGTGGTGCCATCAGTATTATTCACTTCACTTGACCTCTCATCAAGAAACACTGAAGTGCTTATTTTGTTCAAGATATAGGGATACGAAATGAAAAATGTCAAGAATCTTGTATTTTAGGCAAGGAAGTCTCATATTTCATTATTAATGACGCTATTTAAGAATAATTATTTTGAAAAAAAAATGTTACATTTTTACTAAAGGAACCTAAAACATTCATGAACTCAGTTAGCCATACCTGTGGCTGATTCCAGGAATCACTTCCATATCCTTGATTCCTGAAAGCTATACTGAAACAACCTACCTCCACTTGGTGGCAGTGTATTCCAGTGGCAAGTTTATTTCTGTTCAGTGGGGTAGAACATTAGAGCACCAAGAGAGGAAGGAAAGGAGCTTTAGATATATTGGGTTCAATATGACAGCATGGACTACTGGTGTGTGAGGGTGGTGAGTGGAATGGGATATTAGATGAGCAAGGAGTTTGGTACACCCCTGTTCACAGTGTTTATGTCTGTTCCTGTTCTAGGTGTCCAAGGTAGGTTATAATAGTCACCTGACTCCTTTAAAGGACACATTTTTCATTCCCTCGGCCTCACTCTTAATCTATACCTGCCATGATACTAAGCACTTCACAATTTTTAGATTATTTGATTGTCACAACAGCTATGGGAGATAGATATTATTATCTCCATTTTAGAGACTGGGAAACTGAGGCAAACAGATTCAGTGATTCAGCCAGGGTTGTGACCCAGCTAGTAAGTATCTGCTTCAGGATTTGAACTCAGGTCTTCCTGATACCAGACTTAGCATTCTATCCATCTAGCTGCCATGGTATTGAGGTTGCACACCTTGGAATCCATATCCTCAGATCTATGACTATCAGCCTGATAGAAAGGTCTTCATGGTGCTTTATTTGAAATCTTTTAGATTGCCAGAGGGTGGCTGAGGATTCAATACTGCATTGTTTTCTGTCTAATCAAATTGAAAGATATTGGCCAGTGTTAGCCAATGTGTCTTGAACAACTAAAGAATGGATCACTGAGCTCTTTACCACTCAGGGAGTTCAAGCTGAGGGTGAAAGACTGACACACTGAGAATGTTACAATTTGAGAGTTGGGAAAGGTGTTGGTAGCCATTTGTCCCACCCATAGGAATCCCTACCACGATATACTGAACAACCATCCATTCAATCTCTCCTTGCACTCCTCCAAGGAAGGGGAACCCATCACCTTTTTAGGCATATCATTATTCTGGTCTAGGTGAGTTGACTGAAGTCCTACTATTTCCCTCCACCCATTCAGCCAAACCTAAGGAGCAAGCTGGGCATCCCTATGATCCTGTCCTTTGCCTAGCAACAATGCCCCTTGGTTATTGTAAGTATTATTAGCTGTCATCCATTACCACCACTATGGCTTGCAAGTTCCCATAACCTGTTACTCTCTCTGTCCCTCAATTATTTTATTACCAGACAAATAAGGCAAACTAAAATTTTTCTGCACCTCCTATTTTCTTTTTGCCTTATTTTGCAACTCTTAGTAAGGAGGATCTCCAAGCATTTTCAGGCATGTGTGGGACTGTTGTTCATCCTTTGTTTTGAAGGGGATCAATGGCATCACAGGATTATGTCTTGACTTGTGTGTGAATTGCCATCTATCTCTCTTCCAGAATCATCAAAGTCCAATGGCAAAAGAAAATACAAGATGACTGGCAATGGCCTAGGATTCAGGAGATGACATAGATGTCTTTGATGTCTAACCCATCCCTAAGTGCTCCATAATGCCTGCTCATCCACCTTCATGATCTGTTGGCACAAATTATTCTTTCTACCCATTCCACCAGAGGAATTTTCACATGCTTGAAGTACTTATTCTACTAACTCACTGACTGGTTTGAGGCCTGTCAGTTTCCCTCAACCTGACTTAACCCATTTTATGAGAGGATTTTACCAGAATATAGCTGCTGGAAATGCAGTAGCTTCTTGGAGCATCAGATGAGAATGGGGTGAAAAATTGACACCAAAGGTGGATCAGCAACCCTGAAAATAGCTAGATGTAGAGGTAACTAATAATCTTGGCACCAGATTAAAATTTGCCCTCAAATCAACAGTGGTGGAGAGAAATCCTAGACATCAGCTTCACAAAGGGTGACATTTTTAGGGATGCTCCAACTTGCCAGGGTGGGGGAAGCTGCCATCCAATGAAGGACTCACATGGTCTGGATTCAGGGGAAAGGGAGACACACTATCTCGAATCTCCCCAAATTAACTAATTTTTATTGCTAACACCCTTATACTGTTGAAGGAGTGAAAATATCCTTTATCTGACACTAGCTGTATGACCTTAGGCAACTAAGGTCTGCCACTCAGTTTGTTCATCTGTAAAATAAAGAACTTTGAATTAGATGGCTTCTGAGCCCATCCAGCCATAGCTCTATGAGCCTAAGATCCCGCTAAAATGTAATTGTAACATTTTAAAATTGACTAATTTTATAAAATATTCTTTTAAGAGTTCTATATCCTGAAAACTTCCTTGTTTTGGGGTCACCAAATCCCCAATTAAATCTTGGGACTAGATGGACCATGAGTTCCCTTCAAGTGCTGAGAATCTGAAGCTTTAAAAATTTCCAGATATTTGATGGAGTTGTGTATCTAGAACATAGAATCCCTGGAGAAGTGTACTATAATACAAACTTAGACAGGTGAATTAATTTGAACTTCATCCACTGAATATTGTGGACACACTGAAATTCTTTGAACAGGGGAGAAATGTGGTCCAAGTTGGGTTTTCACATCATTCTGATAGCATGCACAGGACTGACAGCAGGATAAAAGACCAGAGGTGGAGCAGCTAAGGGAGGGCTTAGAGCTTATTCAGATTATTGAATTTCTTTTACTTTTGGACATTAACAGTGGGGAAGTTCTTTCTTGTACTGAGCCTGAATTAGATTCTTTACAGCTTCAGGGGGAAGCAGTCAATCAAGTATATTTCAGTTTCTATTGAGAAATGGAGGAATTTGAACGATCTTTAAATACCTTAAATTGAAGAGCTTTTGAGTTCATTCCAATTGGCCTTACAGGATAAACTAGGAGCAGTGTGTGTATGTTTATGGAATGATAGATAGATCAAATGAAAATGACTGAATGAAAAAGCATCTATTAATTAATTTTCTCTTATTTGCAAAGCACTGAACAAAGCCTTGAGGATACAACCAGAAAGGTAAGGCAGTTCCTTACTCTCAAGTGGCTCACGTTCTAATGGGGGAGGAATCCCATATGGAAGGTTTCAGCTGCAAGTCACATGGAAAGGTCTTATGGTGCTTAAGGTGCAGTGCCTATTCTTTAATGTCATTTCCACTGATAAAGTTCGACCAGTTTCTATTGTTTAACCATCTGACAGTACCAACGACTTTGGTGGCAAGAACTTTTTTTCCCCCTGTGTTTCAAGAGGTTGTGGTTGCAGCCTCTACAGGAGTGGTTCCCAGGATGTATTCCCTCAGGGACTCTTTCCCTGTTTGATGGCTATGGATAGAGACTGGGCATGTTGATATTTCTAACACTTTGGGTTTCAGGATCCTGGGTTGTGTCCCCTTGGAGATAGTGGTCAAGGTGGTGATGGTGGTTCTACTTACTTGGCACATACTGCCTTTGTTCCTCCCTCAGAGTACTCTGCTGCTTCATCCAGGCTGACTTGCCTTCCCTGTGAGTGACAGTTGGTGGCAGTTGATTGAGATGTCTGGTATCTCCTCCAGAGGAAGTGTAGGTGTGTGTGCATGTGAAGGGGCAGATTTTGAGTAATAATTTCTAATGATCAGTCATCCCACAATAGATCATAGGACTGTAGATTTAAAGATGGAAGGGATCTTAAAGGTGAAGTGCTTAAACTCCCTACTACAAGGATCGGGAAGTTAAATGACTTCCCAAGGTCATCCAGGTGAGAAATCTCCCAGTTGGGATTTTAAGTCTTTGAAAAGAGAGAGATCTTTTTCCCTGAAGGTGTCCAATGAAAGGTAGTAGATAACCCCAATCTAGGGAAACTTGCTCAGATGGCGATTGGGGGATAGACTCTGGACTCTGATGTGTTTTTTTTGTTTGTTTTGGTTTTTTTAGGCTGTGTGTTGGGGGAGAGGGACATTGACATCACACTTTCATGGATGAAATATGGGGAGATGTCAAGAAAGATGCTTTAGGACTAAAACAGTTTTTGGGATCAGACATGCTGTGCTATGGGAGGGTCCTCAGCCATCATGACTGGACTCTCCTGAGCCTCTTTTAGTGTCTTTAGTACTGGAGCCTCAAAGTCATTTTCTGGGAACTGATAAAAATCATCAACAGAAAATGCAACAGCTTCTTGGAAGGTCTAATGTCTGAGACACACACCTGCAGGTCCCAATGTTACACTGTGGTTACCAGAGCTCCTTAGGGTTTTCATCCTTAGTTGATGAGAGAGGTGCTTTGGAGTAAGCCATCAATCACTGTGCCTCTCAGTGGGAATACACAGTGATCTGTTCTCAGATGGCTTCATTAAAAAACTGTTAACCTCTGCAGTCTGTGAGAGCCTGTGCTCTCACTGTCAGAATCTATTTGTTCTCCCTGAGTAATTAGCATCACAGATGCTCAGGGGTCACCTAGTCCATGTTGTACCTGAGAAGGAATTCCCCCTGCAATCTACCAAACAAGTGGCCACCCAGTCTTTGCTGAAGTGAGGCCACTCTTTCCAGAGATGGCCCATTGTATCCTTGGATAACTCCAATTATTTGGAAGTCTTTCCTTCCACCCAATCTAATGTTGTTCCTTTGTACTGTGCCCAACCTTCTTATTCTTGTCCTTTGGGGTTGAGCCAAACCAGGGCATTTTCCCCTTTGATGTGACAACCTTATACATACTAGAAGACAGCTGTCAGATGTGTCCTCTGGCTTTTCTTCTCCAGGCTAAACATTGTTGGTTCTTGCATCATACCTTCACATACCATGACAAAAATCAAGATGAAGGTGATGGTCCAGGATTCAGTAGTTGACCCGGACCTTTTGAAACTAAGGTTTTTCCCAGGTATGAATTTGTCTGAGGCAACAACCATTCAATGATTTGGGTTTAGGTAAAAATTGGGACAAAATATCATCTAGTTTGCCATCAGAGAAGAATCAGTCTGTAAGGAGAAGACCCTTAGAGTTTCTAGTCATAACAGAAAGCAATTACCATTTACAGTCTCTCAGAGCCATCAAAACCCAAGAACGTGCAAGAGAAGTTTGGGCTATTATTAACCATTCAATGGAAGTCAGAGTGATTTGGGTTTAAAAGTTTAGTCAAGCAGCTCCATTTTCATCATGATGGACTTTTGCAAAGTCTGTTTATTCAGAGCTATATTTCAAGAAATCATAAATAAAAACTGTACAAGACAAAGAGTTAATTGCCCCAGCTTTTTTTTCAATGATAAAATAAAGAAATAAATAAATAGGAAATTTGAAAAAATCTAGCCCCAAACTACTGGATAGTTTACAAAGTGTAAGTGACCAAAAACTGTATTCCTTTGTACAGAGCACCCACATGTAAGGGTATGATTTCTTATGCTCACAGAAGAACCATGTGGTGAAATAAGAAGAAGGGGAAGGAGGAGGAAGAAGAGGAAGAAGAGAAGAATATTGCTGCAATGCCCAACTTGAATTGTGTTGGCCCAGAACGCAGCAGTTGATCTTGATCTTTTTAGATTAAGGTTTAAACTAAGACTTGGAAGGAGGGAGACCTGAGTTCAAATCTGGCCTCAGACACTTATAAGCAGTATATTCCTGAGCAAATCAATTAATCTCTGTTTTACTCAGTTTCCTCAACTGTAAAATTGGATTAATAATAGCACTTACTTCCCAGAGCTGTCTTGAGGATCAAATGATATAATCATTGTAATTCACTTGGCACGGTGTCTGGCACATAATAAGCACTCCATAAATGTTAACTGCTATCACCATCATCAATGTCATCACTGAAGCGGTGGTTGGACCCTAGCCCTAGGACCATGGCTTTCCCCAGCCCAAAGACTCTTTTCTCTAGCAATAACTCCTGATTGGGCCTCAGTGAGTCAAGCTGTCTCTCCCTGTTACAAGAACAAGCTGACCTTTGTAGAATTTCCCTTGAATGAATAGAATTACCTTGTAGCAGCAGAATTATCATGTACTGATTCCACAGTTACCATATACAATATAGAGATCAAGCTATAGATGTCAACTCCTGAAGCTATCATGTTAGAGACATAGCAGACCAAAAACACACCACTTAGAAAACACTCACACACACACACACACATACACACACACACACACATATCTGCTGGTGGGTTTCCAGTAGAGAATGACACTTTTGACAAGTACAGAGACTTTATGTTCCTTTACGCCCTGTACCACCTTTTAGGAAACTTAGCACACCATTCACTCAACTTTTTCTATATAAGCTTTAGGATTACTTCCACTAAGTTGTAAGTTCCCTATAGAGCTCTGCCAATTTTATTAGTGTTATAATAAGCTTTCATCACTTGAATAGAAGACTGCTTGAATCCTTGAATTCTTTCCAAATGACTCCACCCTGTCCCTTAATAGTTTTGAAGTCCCTGTACCCTTAAATCTCATCAATTATCATCAACATCACCACCACCACAAGTCTTTCCATACTGTTACTTTCCCAGTCTTGGCTACTATAGCTCTCTAGGTTCAGCCTAAGATTGCCCTAACTTTCTTAGGTGCATTATTGAACTTAGGAGTCCCCTTGATCTATTTTTTTCCCTAGGGGAATTTTTTGTGTAGCCACACTTCTATCATTTTATACCTGTGAAGTTGGAACTCAAGTATAAGACTACATTTATCCCATTTAAATTCCACTGTACTAGATTTTGTTTGATGATATAGTTTGTCTTATCTAGATCTTTTTTGAATCCTGACTCATCCAGAATATTACTTGTCTTTCCCAGTTCTACCATCATCAAATGAGATAAGCACATTAACTATTCCTTTATATAAACCACTGAATAAAGTGTGTTATGAATCACGGTGGTGAGTTCCCCTCCACAAACTCCTCCAAGCAGATCTAGAAAATTCAGACTGAATCCTGATGTGGAAATGCAGAAAAATTCACCCTGATTATTTCTTCACCCTAGCTTTGGATAGAGAGACAGATGGAGGTATGTGCATACTGGGGGAGTTTGTCAGGCCAGGATCATAGGACATAGGACCAAGGAGGTGACTGTCCACAAGTGTGAGAGGAGAGACCCATGCTTAAAAACTTCAGTGGGGACAGGTGTGAAGTGGCAGCTTTTTTGTTTACTACCTAATTTGAGGTGACAGACTGAAAAAGGGACCCTCACAGAAGAATGGAAATCCCTAATAGGGAGGCTCTGGGCAGTCTATGGATAAAGTAGAAAATTCAAAAGTCTGCAGCAGTAGCAGGAGTGTTATGGCACAGAACAGAATCTCATTTCTGGTGCCTACTTTAACCTGGAAAGGAGTACCCAGGGCACAAACTCCAGACCAAAGTGGAGTTTACTATCCTGCAATTCTAGCTGACTGATAGAGGTTGTCTAGCGTCATTCTACTCTTACACAGGCCCAAACTCCGATTGGGGACTTGCAGAGCTCAGACCTCAGTGTCCCCTGGTCCCCCTTTTGAAACTCAGTTTTACTTCTGACTAATGCCTCCCTTAACATACCCTCCCTCTTATCTCTCATTTTGTGTTAATCTCTTTCAGAAGTTCCTCTGGATAATATCCTTTTGGGAATGCTGAAGATTTGTAGTTTCCATCCTGTTCCCAAGGTCCTGGAATAAAACAATACTACATACCCCAAGAAAATAGCTACAGGACCAATTCAGATCTTCACTTCAGAAATTCCTTCCAGAACTTCAGATTCGAAGTCAGGAAGGAAGCTGGAAAGATGGTCAAACAAAGAAAGAACCCTATTATCAGGAGCTATTATGATGCAAGGGATTCCTGAGACATAAACACAGAAGAGAAAAACTCCAAAACATCTGTAAGCAATGACTCGGAAGACAACACAGTATGGGTATAAATTCAATTAGAATTAGAATTCCTAGAAGACATGAAACAAGTATTTTTTAAAAGTTAAAATATTTTCATAAATATATAAAGTGTTGAGAGTGCATGATGAAAAAATAAATGAGAACTATAGGAAAAAATTGGAAAGGCAATTAAGAGTTTGACACAAGAGGTGCAAAATTTTGCCCAAGCAACAACAAATTACCTGAGAAATTTTAATAGATCACATATAAGCCAATGAATTCATGCGTGTTGCAAGAAAAAATGTTAAATCAAGTCAAATGGTTGAAAAAATAAAAAAAAAAGTAAGGTACCTCAAAGCAAAAATGACTGTAGTACAAAACAGGTCATTGAGAAAAAAAATTAAGAATCACTCGACTATCTCAACACCATGACCAAAAAGAACCTAGACATCATTCATATTTCAAGGAATCTTAAAATTATCCAGAACTCTTAAAATGAGGAGACAAAGTGGAAATAAAAAGTATCTATAAGTACCCTTCTCAAAGAAATCCAAACTCTGAGCAACATCACAACCAAAATCCAGAGTTTTCAAAAATATTGCAAGAAGCAAGAAAGACTGAATTCAAATACAAAAGAATTACACTCAGGAATACACATGGTTTAGTAACTTTCAAAAAGGAGGGGAGAGCTCACAATATGATAGTCTAGAAGGCAAAGTGTACTGATTTACTTGGGTGGAACCAAGATGTCAGAGTAATAGCATGAACATTCTAGAGCACTGCTCCCAAATCCAGCCAAATACGTGTAAAAGTGACTCTAAATAGATTCTGGAACTACAGAACCCACAGAATGACAGAGTGAAGCAAATTTCCAGTCCAAGAGAGCCTAGAAGGTCTCTGGGAGGAGCCTATTGTGCCACACTGGGAGCAAAGCACAGTCCAGTGTGGGATGCAAGTGCACAGAGGGGTCTTAAGGAGGTCTTGAGGGGGACAGAATCTCTCACACCTATGGTGGTTTCCAGACTTCACGAACCCAAAATTCTGAGGATAAATTGGAAAATCAGTGGGTAAAGCCTGTGGGACCAGTGCAAGAGAGTGGAGAGATCTGGTCCCAGCCTCAGGGCAGCTGAGGGATAAGAGGGCAGAGGAACCTGAAACATCCACCGCAGAAGCAGGGTCAGCTGCAGCCACTGCTTCTGGAGCTCTTGGTGCATAGATTGTGGGAAGATCAAGCAACTGACAGTACACCACCCCCACATCCACTGGAAGTACAGTATTACCTTGACAAAGAGCTCAAAGGTCAAGTAAATGGCTGGGAAAATGAGCAAAAATCAGAAAATGAGAGGGGCGGAGCCAAGATGGCGGAGTAGAAGGACGCATGTTTACGAGCTCCGAAACCAAAAGCCCATAGAATTAATGTAAAAAGAGATCCCCAAAACTTCTGGGTCAATACAAGGTGTGCAGAAGCAGAGTGGAAGAGATTTCCGTTCCAGGGAGCCCTGGAGACCCATCCCCAGGGTCCGGCGGGCCCCAGAAAGTGGACCCCACCCCCAGCACTGCCCTGGCCGTGACCCCAGAGAAGCTGATCTGAGCAGGCTTCAGAGAGGGAAGCTCCAGCAGCCGGGAAAGTCCCTCCGCCCACAGAAGCTACAGGTCGGTGAGAGAGAAGGCCGGGCTGGAGGAGAGGGGAAGCAGGGCGTCTCCGTGACTTGGGCCCCCTCGGGAGGAAGCAGCGGCGGCAGAGACGGGGGCAGGAAGCGGCGGAGGCAGAGATGTGGGCAGTGGCTGAGGTGGCAGCGGACCGGGACTCAGGAATCCCCCAGCAGCAGGCAGGATCTTCATTACGGAAGATTCCCACATAAAACCTGATGGAGCTGAGCCTGGGAGACGGCCTTGCCCCCACCCCGCTCTATTACTGAAGGCTTCTTCTCAAAGCCCCCAAGAGAACTGAGATTGGGAGGCAGGCCCCCCACCCCACCCCCACCTGCTCCATTCCTGAAAGTCTCTGCATAAAGCCCCTGAGGGATCAGAGTCTGGGAGGCAGCCCTGCCCCCACCCCAGCACCTGAACTAAAGCTCACTGATTGACAGCCGGCAGGAGGAAAGCCCATTTAAATCTCAGAGGCCAAGCACTAGCTGGGCGGATCCAGGCGGGGGTGGAAAGGAATCTCAGAAGTCAAGTAACTGGCTGGGAAAATGCCTAGAAAAGGGAAGAAAAATAAGACTATAGAGAGTTTTTTCCAACAAATGCAAATGATCCCGACCTTCGGATCTGATGACGAGGACGTATCCTTGCCACCAGGGAAAGATGTGGAGGGTGGGGCCTCAGTACCCCAGACACCCCAGGGGGGTGGTGGGTGGGCTCAGGCCCTGGAAGAGCTCAAAAAGGATTTTGAAAAGCAAGTTAGACAGGTGGAGGAAAAACTGGGAAGAGAAATGTCAGAGATGCAAGAAAAGTATGAAAAACGGGTCAATACCTTGGTAAAGGAGACCCAAAAAAATGCTGAGGAAATTAACACCTTGAAAAATAGGCTCACTCAATTGGCAAAGGAGGTTCAAAAAGCCAATGAGGAGAAGAATGCTTTCAAAAGCAGAATGAGCCAAATGGAAAAAGAGGCTCAAAAGCTCACTGAATTTAATAGTTCTCTCAAAATTAGAATGGAACAGATGGAGTCTAATGACTTTATGAGAAACCAAGAAATCACCAAACAAAACCAAAAGAATGAAAAAATGGAAGAGAATGTGAAATATCTCATGGGAAAAACAACTGACCTGGAAAATAGATCCAGGAGAGACAATTTAAAAATTATAGGACTACCTGAAAGTCATGATCAAAAAAAGAGCCTAGACATCATCTTCCATGAAATTATCAAGGAAAACTGCCCTGACATTCTAGAACCAGAGGGCAAAATAAGTATTGAAAGAATCCATCGATCACCACCTGAAAGAGATCCAAAAAGAGAAACTCCTAGGAACATTGTGGCCAAATTCCAGAACTCCCAGGTCAAGGAGAAAATCTTACAAGCAGCTAGAAAGAAACAATTCCAGTACTGTGGAAATACAATCAGGATAACCCAAGATCTAGCAGCTTCTACATTAAGGGATCGAAGGGCGTGGAATAGGATATTCCAGAAGGCAAAGGAACTAGGACTCAAACCAAGAATCACCTACCCAGCTAAACTGACTATAATACTTCAAGGGAAAATATGGTCTTTCAATGAAACAGAGGACTTTCAATCATTCTTAATGAAAAAACCAGAGCTGAAAAGAAAATTTGACTTTCAAACAAAAGAATGAGAAGAAGCATGAAAAAGGAAACAGCAAAGAGAAGTCTTAAGGGACTTACCAGAAGTGAACTGTTTACAATCATACAGGGAAAGACAATATTTCTAACTCTTAAAACTTTTCAGTATCTGGGTAGTTGGTGGGACCACACATACACATGTACACGCATGCATATACATACACACATGCACACACATACAGAGATAGAGAGCACAGATTGAACTGAATAGGATGGGACCATACCTTAAAAGAAACTAAGATAAATGGTGAGAGAGAAATGTAGGGGGAGGAAAGAGAGGGAAAGGGGTAACTATATGTCATTTAAGAGGCAGGTAGGAGTTTTTCTTAGTGGACGGAAAAAGAGGATAGCTGAGAAAAAAAAAACAAACAAGAAGTTTACCCTCATCACATTTGACTAAACGAAGGAGTGAAATGCACACTCATTTTGGTATGAAAACCTATCTTACAGTATAAGAAAGTGGGGGAGAAGGAGATATTGCAGGGGAGGGGATGATGGAGGGGAGGGCAAAGGGAGGAGGGAGCAATTTGAAGTCAACACTTGGGGAGGGACAGGATCAAGAGACAGAAGAGAAACAATGAGGGGCAGGTTAGGAGGGATGGTAATCCAGTTAGTCTTACACAACACGACTATCAGGGAGGTCATTTGCAGAACTACACAGATATGGCCTATAATGAATTGCCTGCCGTCCCAAAGGGAATGGGTGGGGAGGGAGGGATGGGGAGAATTTGGAACTCAAAGTTTTAGGAACAACTGTTTAATATTGTTGTTGTAACTAGGAAAGAAGACATACAGTTAATGAGGAATAGGAAGTCATCTGGCCCTACAGGAGAAAAGAGAAGATGGAGACAAGAGAAGGGAGGGATGACAGAAGAGAGGGCAGATTGGAGATAGGGAAAATTAGATTGCTTGGGGTATTGGGGTGGGGGGAGGGGATAAAAGGGGAGAAAATTTGGAACCCAAAAATTTGTGAAAATGAATGTAAAAAATTAAATAAATAAATAAATAAATAAATAAATAAATAAATAAAATTAGAAATAAAAATCAGAAAATGAATCAGACTATATAATCTTAGTTTGATGACAAGGAAGACCCAAGCAAGGAAAAAAAAGAAAACAAAGTCAAAGCTCCTCCATCCAAAGTCTCCAAGAAAAATATGAATTGGTCTTAGGCCACAGAAGAGGTCAAAAAGGATTTTGAAAGGCAAGTAAGAGAAGTAGTGCAAAAATTGGGAAGAGAAATGGGAGTGATGCAAGAAAATCTTGAAAAATGAGTTAACTGCTTGCTAAAGGAGGCCTCAAAATATGCTGAAGAAAATTATATTTTAAAAAATCGACTATCCAAGGGCAGAGCCAAGAGTAGAAAGACACATATTCATTAGCTCTTCCCCCATGGCCCATAAAATACCTGTAAAGAAAGACTCTTAACAAATTCTAGAGCAGCAGAAGCCACAGACCAATGGAGAGGAGGGTATTTCTAGTCGAGGGTGACCTGAAAGGCCAGTGGAAAAAGTGTGTCATACCAGACAGGGAGCAGAGCCCAGCCCAGACTTGGCCATGCAGCATGGCACTGGGAGGAGGATGAGAGCAGGCCTGAGGAGCAGAATACTCAGTGGCAGTACTAGTGGTTTGCAGATTCCTCAATCCACAGACACCAAAGGTCAGTTAGAGGGTTTTTTCAGCTGTCCAAGAAAAGAGCAGGGTCTTCCCATAGCTCTGGCCTCAAGCAGCAGCAGAGGCCACATCTGGTGGCAGCAGCTCCCAGAGCAGCCCCCACAGCAGCCCACATCCCTTGTTGTATCATAAAACCCCTGGGGGCACTGAGCAGCTGATCCTTTCCTCAGCCCTGTGTAGAGGCCCTGCCCCCATCTAATGCTCCTGGAGGAATTGAGCAGCTGCTCAGTTCCTCACACTAAATGGCATCCCTACCCCCACCTAAAGCCCCTGGGGGAATGGAGCAGCTGATCTGAATCTCAGCTCCCAATGCTGGCTTGGTGGACCTGGAGGCCAGGTGGTTGTGGAGAAGAAACTACTACTCACAGAATCTGGTCACAAAAGTTTCTTGCTGCTCCCAGAGCAGTGTACATACTTGATTGTGCCACCTTGGAGGAACTGAGATCATACAGATTCCCAGAGTATACCCTCCTCTTCACAAGGGACCCAAAAGTCAAATAACTAGGTGGGGAAAAGCCCAAAAATGGAAAAAAATGAGTCTATAGAAAGTTAATTTCTTAGTGAGTGGATACCTTCTCCCATCCTTTTGGATGAGGAAAACCAATGCTTACCATCAGGGTAAGACCTAAAAGTCAAGAGTTTTGTATCCCAAACATCCAAAATAAATACCCAAAGGTCTCAGGTCATGGAAGAGCTCAAAAAGGATTGTGAAAATCAAGTAAGAGAGGTGGAGGAAAAATGGGGAAGAAAAATGAGAGAAATGAAAGAAAATCATAAAAAGTGAGCTATCAACTTGCTAAAGCAGACCCCCCCCACCCCACCAAAAAAGAAAAAAACTGAAGAAAATAACACCTTTAAAAATAGGCTAACTCAATTGGCAAAAGAGGTCCAAAAAGTCAATAAGAAGAAGGATGTTTTAAAAAGCAGAATTATCCAAATGGAAGAGAAGGTTGAATAGCACACTGAATAAAATAATTCTTTAAAAATTAGAAAGGAACAGATGGAGGCCAAAGACTTTATTAAAAACCAAGAAATCACAAAACAAAACCAAAAGAATGAAAAAAATGGAGCATAATGTGAAATATCTCATTGGAAAAACAGATGACCTAGAAAATAGATCCAGGAGAGACAATTTAAAAATTACGGGACTACCTGAAAGCCATGACCAAAAAAAGAGCCTAGACATCATCTTTCATGAGATTATCAAGGAAAATTGCCCTGATATTCTAGAACCAGGGGAAAAATATATATTGAGAGAATCCACTGATCATCTCCTGAAAGAGATCCAAAAAGAGAGGTCCTAGGAACATTGTAGCCAAATTCCAGAGTTATCAGGTCAAGGAGAAAATATTTCAAGGAGCTAGAAAGAAACAATTTGAGTATTGTAGAAAATACAATGAGGATAACAAAAGATCTAGCAGCTTCTACAGTAAAAGATCAAAGGGCACGGAAAATGATATTCCAGAAGTCAAAGGAACAAGGACTAAATTCAAGAATCATCTACCCAGCAAAACTGAGTATAATACTTCAGGGGGAAAAATGGTCTTTCAATGAAACAGAGGAATTTCAAGCATTTTGATTGAAAGACCAGAGATGAATAGAAAATTTGACATTCAAACAGGAGAGTCAAGAGAAGCATGAAAAGGTAAACAGGAAATAGATATCATAAGGGACTTACTAAAGTTGAACTGTTTACATTCCTACATGGAAAGACAATATTTGTAACTTTTGAAACTTTTTTCAATGTTTGAGCAGTTGGTGGGATTATACACATACAAAAACACACACAAACACACACACACACACACACACACACATATATATATATATATATATATATATATATATATAGAGAGAGAGAGAGAGAGAGAGAGAGAGAGAGAGAGAGAGCGAGAGAGAGGGCATATAGCACATAGGGTGAGTTGAATAGGAAGGGATCATATCTAAAAAAATAAATTAAGCAGTGACAGAGGAATATATTGGGAGGAGTAAGGGATAAATGGAATGGGGCAAATTATCTCTCAAAGAAGAGGCAGGAAGGAGACTTTTTAGTGGAGGAAAAAAGACAGGAGCTGAAAGAAAAACTAGAAGTTTACTCTCATCACATTTGACTCAAGGAAGGAATAAAGTGCACACTCATTTTGGTATGAAAACCTATTTTGCAATACAAGAAAGTGGAGGAGAAAAGAATAAGCAGGGTGGGGGATGATGGAAGGAAGGGCCATGCAAGGAGCGAGCAATTAGAAGTCAACACTCTTGGGGAGGGACAAGGTCAAAAGAGAAAATAGAATAAATGGGGGCAGGATAGGATGGAGGGAAATATAGTCTTAGACAACATGACTATTGTGGAAGTCATGTGCAAGACTATACATACATAGCCCATATTGAATTGCTTGCCTTCTTAATGGGGATGGGTGGGGAGGGAGGGAGGAAGAGAAGATGGAACAACTGTTGAGTACTGTTCTTGTATACATCTGGGAAATAAGAAATACAAGCAATGGGGCATATAGAAATTTATCTTGCCCTACAGGACAAAAGAGAAGGTGAGGATAAGAGAAGGGAGGGATGTTATAAAGGAGGGCAGATTGGTGGTAGGGGTAATTAGAATGCTTGGCATTTGGGAGTGGAAGAAGGGGATAGGGAGAAAATTTGAAACTCAAAATTTTGTGGAAATGAATATTGAAAACTTAAAATGAATAAATAGATTAAAAAAATAGAATAACCCAAATGGCAAAAGAGATTAAAAAAGCCAATGAGGAGAAGAATGCCCTAAAAACCAGAATTGGCCAGATGGAAAAGGAGATCCAAAGGCACACTGAAGAAAAAAATTCCTTAAAGATTAGAATGGAGCATATGGAAGCTAATAGCTTTATGAAAAAAATCAATAAATTATATTAAAAAAGCAAAGGAATGAAGAAAATAGCAGAGAATGTGAAATATCTCATTGGAAAAACAATTGACTTGGAAACGAGATCCAGGAGAGACAATTTAAAAATTATGGGACTCCCTGAAAGTCATGATCAAAAAAAGGAGCCTAGATAATTTCATGAAATTATCAAGGAAAACTGCCCACATATTCTAAAACCAGAGGGTAAAATAAATGCTGGATGAATCCATTGATCACCTCCTAAAAGAGATCCAAAAAGAAAAACTCCTAGGAATATTATAGCCAAATTCCAGAGTTCCCAGAACAATCAGAAAATATTGCAAGCAGCAGAAATAAACAATTCCAACATTGTTGAAATACAGTCAGGATAACGTAAGATCTGGCGGCTTCTACATTAAGGGATCAAAGTGCTTGGAATATGAGATTCCAGAAGTCACAGGAGCTAGGATTAAAAGCAAGAATCACTTACCCAGAAACTGAGTATAATATTTCAGGGAAAAAATGATCATTCAATGAAATGGAGGACTTTCAAGCATTCTTAAGGAAAAGACTAAAGCTGAATAGAAAATTTGGCTCTCAAACACAAGAGAGAAGCATGTAAAAGTAAACAGGAAAGACAAATCTTAAGAGACTTACTAAAACTGAATTATCTACATTTCTATAGGGAAAAATAATATTTGTAACTCTTGAGACTTTTCTCAGTATTTGTGTACTTGGAGGGATTTTATACATACAGACGCAGGGCGTAGGGTGAGTTGAATAGGAAGAGATGATAAAAAACATAAAATTGAGGAATGAGAGGAATATATTGGGAGTAGAAAGGGGGGCATGGAATGGGGCATATTATCTCTCATAAAAGAGGCAACAATAAGCAATGGAGGAGGAAAGGGAGGAGGTGAGAGGGAAAAAGTGAAGCTTACTCTCATCACATTTGGATTAAGGAGGGAATAATGTGCTCACTCAATTTGGTATGAGGATCTATCTAATGCTTTAGGAAAGTAAGGCAGAAAAGGATAAGTGGGGTGTGCAGTTGATAGAAGGGAGGGCAAATGCGATAAAGGGCTAATTAGAAATAAACACTTTTGGGAAAGGACAAGATCAAAAGAGAAAAGAATAAATGGGGGGCAGGATAGGATGGAGGGAAATACAGTTAGTCTTTCACAACATGACTATTATGGAAGTCTTTTGCATAACTAAATATGTAAATAACCTATATTGAATTGCTTGCCTGCTCAGTGGGGATGGGTGGGGAGGGAAGAAGGGAGAGAAGTTAGAACTCAAAATCTTAAAAGTGAATGTTAAAAATTGTATTTACATGCAACTGGGAAATAAGAAATACAGGTGATTGGGTATAGAAATCAATCTTGCCCTTCAAGAAAATAGAGGAGATGGAAATAAGGGAAGGGAGAGGTGTGATAGAAGGGAGGGAAGATTGGAGGAAGGGCTAATTATAACGTATGGTGTCTTTGCGTGGGGAGAGAGAAAAGATGGGGAGAAAATTTGGAATTCAAAGTCTTGTGGAAATAAATGCTGAAAAGTACAAATAAATAAATTAATTAAAAAAGAAAAAAAGGTTATTGGTTTACAGCCAAGAACAACTTGCCTAGTAAAATCGAATAAAATGCTACAGGGTAAAAAAATGAAGCTTAAATGAAAAAGAGGATTCCCTGGAATTCCTGATGAAAAGACGAGCTGAGTAGAAAAGCTGATAAACATGACTAAGGAGAAGCATGAAAAGATAAACATGAGTGATAAATAAATAAAGATTAAATGAGGTTAAACTGTTTGCATTCTTATATGGGGAAATAAAACAAGCAAAGTCTCAGAAGTTGGGTCATCAAGGGAATTTAATTAGACAAAAGGCCTAAGTGTGATTCTGTTATGTTTGGATGCTATTAAAAGGGAATGAAAGAAATAGAGAAGGGAAGTACACTGGGAGAGGGGGACAGGAAAATTAAAAAATGGGGAAAATTTTTGCCTAAATCGTTGTGTGTGTCAGGAGGAGAGAAGACCAAATTTGAAACTCCTTTATTTGACCTGGTTAAAGGAGAGAAGAATAGAAATACCCATACAGTACAGGAGTACATCTTATCCAACAACAAAATAGGAAAGAAAGAGATCAACAGAAAACGGGAGAGTGAATGAAAGAATGGGAGAGCAGGGGTCCTTGGATTTATTCGACCGTAGACTGCTATATTCATTGACTACTGTGTCTTGAGTACCTAACCTATCCCACTAATCAACTCCTCTGTTTCTTAGCCAGTACCAAGTAGTTTTGATGATTGCTGCTTTATTATACAATTTGAAATTTGATATGGCTAGCCACTTTCCTTAGCATGTTTTTCATTAATTTGCTTGATATTCTGGACCTTTTGTTCTTCCAGATGAATATTGATATTATTTTTTCTAGCTCGAGAAAATAATTTTCTGGTAGTTTGATTGGTATGGCACTGAATAAGTAAATCAATTTAGGTGGAATTATCATTTTGTTATATTAACTCGAGCAACTGATGTTTTTCCAATTACTTAGATCTGACTTGATTTGTGCAAAAAGTATTTTGTAATCGTGTTCATGTAGTCCCTGGGTTTGTTTTGATAGTTAGACTCCCAGATACTTTATAATGTTTGCCAATACTTTAAATGAAATTTCTCTTTCTATCTCTTGCTGTTGGGCTTTGTTAGTATTATACAAAAATGCAGATGATTTATGTGGGTTTATTTTGTAACTGGCAACTTTGTCAAAGTTGTTTGTTATTTCAAGTAGTTTTTTACTTAATTCTCTAGGATTCACTAAGTATATTATCATATCATGTGCGAAGAGTGATAACTTAGTGTCTTCTTTGCCTGTTGTAACTTCTTCAATTTCTTTTTCTTTTCTAACATTTCTAGTACCATATTGAGTAACAACAGAGGTAATGGACATCTTTGTTTCATACTTGATTTTATTGCAAATGCATCTAGCTTGTCCCCTTTACATATAATGCTTGCTGATGGTTTTAGGTAGATACTATTTATTATTTTAAAGAGGGTTCCATTTATACGTATGCTCTTCAGTGTTTTCATTAGGAATGGGAGTTATATTTTGTTAAAAGCTTTTTCTGCATCTATTGAGATAATCATATGATTTTTGTTAGTTTTGTTGTTGATATGATTAATAATGCTGATAGTTTTCCTAATATTGAACCAGCCATCCATTCTTGTTATTCTTTCCTAATATTGAACCAGCCATACATTGAAATGTATTATTGAAATACATTATTGAAATGTATTATTCTCATGCTAAATTGTTGCAATCTTTTTGCTAATATCTCGTTTAAAATTTTTGCATCTATGTTTATTAGAGAAATTGATCTATAATTTTCTTTCTCTGTTTTGACTCTTCCTGATTTAGGTATCAGAGCCATATTTATATCATAAAAAGTATTTGGTAGGACTCCTTTTTCCCCAATTTCCCCAAATAGTTTATATAGTATTGGAATTAGCTGTTTTTTAAATGTTTGATAGAACTCACTTATAAATCCGTCTTGCCCTGGAGCTTTCTTCCTAGGGAGTTCATTGATGGGCTGTTGAACTTCTTTCTCTGAGATAGGGTTATTTAGGTATTTAACTTCTCTTCTGTTAATCTGAGTAAATTATGTATATTTTAAAATATTCATCCATTTCACCCAGATTGTCAAATTTATGGGCACAGGCAAATTAATGTCAAATTATTGTTTGAATTTCCTCATGTTGGAGATGAGTTCACCCTTTTCATTTTTGATGCTGGTAATTTGTTATTTTCTGGTAATTTCTTTTTAAAAATCAAATTGATCAAAGACATAACTTTTATTGATTTTTTAAAATATAAAACCAACACTTAGTTTTATTTATTAGTTTGATAGTTCTCTTAATTCCATTGTTATTAATGTCTCCTTTGGTTTTCAGTGTTACTAATTTGGTATTTACTTGGGAGTTTTCAATTTTTCCCTTTGCCAGTTGCATAACAAATTCTTCGATCATTTTTCTCTATTTTATTCATATAGACATTCAATGATACAAAACTTCCCCTAAGAACTACTTTTGTGGCATCCCATAACTTTTCGTAGCTTGTCTCATTATTGTCATTCTCTTGAATGAAGTTAGTGATTGTTTCTATGATTTATTGTTTAACCCACTCATTCTTTAGGATTGTATTATTTATTTTCCAATTAATTTTTGGCCCATCTTTCCCTGATCCTTTATTACATATAATTATTATTGAATTGTGATCTGAAAGGATGCCTTGACTATCTCTGCCTTTCTGCACTGTATTGTGAGGTTTTTATGCCCTAGTACATGATCAATTTTTGTGCCTGTGCCATGTACTATTAAGAAACAGATATATTCCTTTCTTTCCCCATTCAATTTTCTCCAGAAATCTATCTACCTTATCCATAGTTCTATTCATCTCCTTAAGTTCTTTCTTGTTTATTTGGAAGTTAGATTCATCATGTTCAGAGAGTGGGAGGTCCAGGTCCCTCAATAATACAATTTTTTTGGTCTATTTCTTCCACTAACTCCCTTAACTTCTCCTTTAAGAATCTGGATGTAGAGGGGCAGAGCCAAGATGTTGGAGTAGAAAGACACAAATATGAATGCTCTCCCCACACAGCCTATAAAATACCTGTATAGAGAGGGACTCTCAACAAATTTTGGAGCAGCAGAAGTAGAGAACAAGATAGTGGAGGAGATTTCCATCCCAGGGTTACCTGAAAAGCCAGTGGGAAACGTCTGTTGCACCAGACGTTCAGTGAAGACCAGCCCAGCATTGGCCACGTGGTGTAGCTTGTGAACAATCCTTGGGGGCGGAATCTCCAGTTGCAGAATTCTCAGGCCCAGGAGCAGTGGTTCACAGATCCCTCAACCCACAAGAGCCAAACGTCAGTGATGGGGTTTTGTCAGCTGACTGAGAAGAGCGTTCCCATAGCACCAGCCTCAGGCAGAAGTCACAGAGGCCACTTTGGGCAAGTGACAGCATTTCTTACCACAGCCCCTATAGCAGCCTGCATCCACTGTTGGATCGTAAAAACCCCTGGGGGCAATAAGCTGCCCATTCTTACCTGAGCCCTATGTGGAGTCCCTGAGGGAGCTGGTCTTTATAGTGGGGTGTAGAAAGTTATCTTTCCCTACAGGACAAACTAGAAGATGGGGATAAGGGAAGGGAAGGAGGATGTTAGAAGGGAGGGCATATTGGTGATAGGGGTAATTAGAATGCTCGGCGTTTTGGGGGGGAGGGGAGAAATGGGGAGAAAATTTGGAACCCAAAATTTTGTGGAAATGAATGTTGAAAACTTAAATAAATAAATTCTAATACAAAAAAAAAAAAGAATTTGGATGTGGTGTGCCAGAATCATTTTCAAGGCTTCCAGAGGACAAGTGATACTAAGACAGCCTGGATAGGTGCCTCCCATCTCCACCATGAAGCAACTTTCGTCTATAATCTATGTTCCCATCAGCCTTGTCCTCCTGTCTATGTCCTTCTGCACAACTTGCTTTGCAGAAACACACAACTCCTCAACAGTTTCTTCTCTGGTGTAAGACTCTGCATTCATAGCACAGTGCTGTAATGTAGATTTCTGCTCTAAGGCTGTCCAGTGCTGTAAGTTTGGAATGGATGGAGATGGTTGGATTGCAGCAGCTGTTGGCTGGAGTCTCTGGTTTCTTACACTCATTTTGCTCTATGTGAGTAAAGATTACACCTGATGAATTCAAATACACACAAGCATAAAATTTGGGACTCCATGGACAAGACTAGCAAACTCCACCAGTTTCCTGCATAAAAGGAAGACAATAGTCTCGAAAAAAGATTTAACTTCCAGTTTCAGAAAGCATAACAGTACTTTCACACCTAGTTTCAAAAGGTTACTATTAAGTCCTGTTAATTTTCCTCTCTATGTAGCATAATTTCACATTTATTTCCATAGACATTTGCTGAACTGAATCAACAGGAAGAATTTATGAACAATCAGTTGTGTTCCCAGCACTATCTTGACACTCAAGGATAAAAAAAGGAATAACCAAGGGCCATTCCTCAAAGATAAGTGATCACAAGATATGAACAGCTTTTGAGAGAAATGTAAATTACAAATTACATTAATTGCCATTTGGAAACTTGCTCCAAATCAATGATAATAAGAGAAATACAAATTTTAAAAATTTTGAGTTTTCACCTCTCACACTGAAAATTGACTAAGAAAACAAAAATGAGGATAGTGCTGGAGGAATTGTGGGAAAAAAGGAATACTCATACACTGTTGGTAGAGCTGTGAATCAATCCATCCATTTTGGCTATCCATTTGGAATTATACAAGTATGTGACATTACTTCATACTTTTTGACTGAATTAATCCCTCTACTAGACATAAACCCCAAGAAAGTTCAAAGATGAAAACAGTTTCAGCAGGACTCTGTGGTAACAGCTACAATAAAAGCTGGAAACACAGTAAAGAAAAAGTCAACTGGTACATAAATTTAATAATCCCTGCTACACAGAAAGGAGAAAAATGGCAAGAAGGAGCCTGATCTCTGAGAGACTGAGAAAACCAAAAGAAATGGTGCTAGAGAACAATTAAGGGAACATAGTTGTCTCTCCTTTACACAAGTATGGGGGAGATATACAAAAGCGGATTGTCAGAGCCACTATCAGGTAGTCTTGTTTAGTGAGGTTTTTTTGTTTGTTTGTTTGTTACATAGAAGGGTTTGATAGAGGAGAGGGTGGGACAGTGGTATAGACCTAGAAATAATTGTGATGTAAAAATAACAGGTATCAATAAAACAGTTTTTTTTTTAAGAAAAAAAAGAATTTGGATGCTATATTACTTGGTGCATATACATTTAGTATATTGCTTGATTGTCTATGGTACCTTTTAGCAGGACATAGTTTCCTTCCTTATCTCTTTTGATTAGATCTGTTTGTGCTTTTGCTTTGTCTGAGATTATGATTGCTATCCCTGCTTTTTTTACTTCTGCTGAAGAATAATATATCCTGCTTCAACCATTTTCCTTTGCCCTGTGAGTTTCAAATGTGTTTCCTTTGCCCTGTTTCAAATGTGTTTCTTGTAAATAACATAGGATTATAGTGTTTAATCCATTTTGCTATCCACTTCCGTTTCTTGGAAGAGTTTTTATCCCATTCACATTCACAGTTATGGTTACTGTCAATGTCTTTCTCTCCATCCTGTTTTCCCAAGTTTGTGCTTTTATTTCTCCATTCTCCCTTCCCCTCCACAATAGTTTCATTTTTGACCACTTCCTCCCTCAGTCTTCTCTCCTTTCTATCAGATCCCCTCCCTTTTATTCCCCTTTCCCTTACTATTCCCTCCCTCCTTTTTAGTCTCCCCTCCCTATTCTTTCCCCTTTCCCTTCCTACTGCACATAGGGCAAGTTAGATTTTTATACTTAACTGAATATGTAGTTTCTTCCTTGAAACAAATTAGATAAGAGTAAATCTCAAACAGTTCTCACTTCCCCCACCCTTCTCTCTAATATATTGTGTTTTTGTGCCTCTTCTTGTTATGGAATTTATCCTTTTTTCCTCCTCCTTTTCTCTTCTGCTGTTACAATACTTTCACACCTTTTAATCATGTTTTTTAAAAAATCATCCCATCAGTTAATTTATACGCACTTCCTCTATCTATCTATCTATCTATCTATCTATCTATCTATCTATCTATCTATCTATCTCCCTTGTAAATGCTGTAATAAAGATACACTTTTCAAGATTAACAGGTTTCATCCTCCATTTTAGGGATGTAAACAGTTTACCCACATAAAATAATAAGTCTTTCCCCTGTTACAATTTTATGTGTCTCTTGTGTCTTGTAATTGAAGACCAAATTTTCTATTACGTTCTGCCCTTTTCATCAGGAAGATCTGGAAATCCCTTAGTTCATTGAATGTCCATCTCCTTGTCTGAAATATTGTGCTCATTTTTCCTGGGTAATTGATCCTTGATTGTAGTCCAATCTCCTTTGGCCTACAGAATATCATATTCCAATCCCTCCAATGTTTTAATGTAGAAGCTGCAAGGTCCTGTGAGACCTTGACTGTAGTTTCAAGATATTTGAATTGTTTCTTTCTGGCTGCTTGAGTATTTTCTCCTTCACTTGAGAGTGCTGGAATTTGGCAATGATATTCCTTGGTGATTTCAGTTTGGTGTCTCTTTCAGGAGGTGATTGGTGGATCCTTTTAATGACTATTTTGCCCCGTAGATCTAGAAATTCAGGGCAGTTTTCCTTGGTGATTTCTTGGAACATATTATCCAGGCTCATTTTTCATCATGGATTTCTGGTAGACTAATAATTCTTCTATTTTTCCTTCCTGGATCTATTTTCCAGATCAGTTGTTTATCCAATGAAATATTTTACAATTCTGTTTTTTTCATTAGATTCTGTTTGACTGATTCTTTATGTTTCAGAGAGTCAGTAGTTTCTCCTTGCCCAATTCAATTAATGTCTGCACCTCCTTTTTTGTTTGTTCAATTCTTCCTTTTAAGGAGTTATTTTCTCCAGTTAGGTTTTGTGCTTCCTTTTTCTTTTATCCAGTTGTCCTTTGTAAGGAGCTCTTCTCTTCGGTGAGCTATTTTTTCATATTTTTAAAAGCACTGGCCGATTTTTCCTCTACCTCTCTAATTTCGCTTTTAAAATAAATTTTACCTCTACCTCTCTAATTTCGCTTTTAAAATCCTTCTTGAGCTCTTCCAAGAATGCTCTTTGACCTTGAAAAGAGTTCATATTCCCTTCTGAGGTGTCAGATATGAATACAGTCTCAATACTGACCTCTTCTGTATTGGTATTTTGGTCTTCGTCCCCATAACAAAATTATATGATTATTGCTCTTCTGGTTTGCTTCTTGCTCATGATGATTGACTTTTTTTCTGCCTTTTAAAGTGGATCTCTGCTTCTGGATCACAGGGGCCTCTGTCCCACGTTTCTTGTGTTTGTATCTTGATGCTTTATGTGTTGTGTCCTCTGGTCCTTTCAGCTAGAAGCTAGAATGTGCAGTTTACCTGGTACTGAGATGGGTGGTGTGTGCCAAGACTAAAGCCAGGTAAAGTCTTTTTGAGTTTTTCCGTGGTTACCCTGAAGCTCACTGTGTGAAGTGTATGGCAATGATGGTCTGGCAGCAAGAGGGCTCCTCCACCCCTGAGCTAGAGCAAAGACAGGCTCAGTAGCTGGTGATCCACCATCTGCGCTGGTATCTGTCCATTTCCACTGGTTGTGCTAAGGCATGTGTGGTGTCCTGATGTTGATGTTTATGGGTTTCAATCTCCTGGGGTTCAGGATCTCTTCTTGATTTGCTCAGGTGGGACTATCTGGGAGAGCTGCGGTTCTGCACTGGTCCCCTTCAGTCACAGTAAGAGGCACTGTCCTTGATGAGTTTTCTATTCTCTGTAGCTGAGACTGTTTACCCCTTTGGCTGATCCCAACATTTCAGAATTTTTCATGGGGCAGTATTCTGTGGGTTTTTCAAGGTCAACAAGGGGAAGGTGAGAGCACTTACAATTTACTCCACCATCTAGACTCCCAGAGATTCACGTAGGAGACTTTGGAACATTTAATCTGTGGACTGATAGTCTTAGGAGTGCCTGTTGCTTTTGCCTGGAGTCATGTACTTCTGTCTCACTCAGTTCTGCTGCACTCCCACCCTGTGATGATCTGTTTGAGGATCTTCAGTGCTGCTTTTTCTTCAGTCTACCCTGCTGGTTCGTGTTGTGCTCCACTATGGTGGAGTATGCACTGGTGCAACTTGTTTGCCCTGCACTCCCCCTGTCCTGTGCAACTGATTCTTCTCATCAACTTTCTGGGCTGCTCTGGGCTCCTAATAGATTCTGTCACTCTAAAATTTGTTTAGATTCTCTTTTTAGAGGCATCTGAGGGAAGTTGTGGTAGAGCTAAAGTGAGACTGTGCTCTCATTCTGCCATCTTGGCTCCATTCCCCATTTAACTTCTTGAAGGAAAAGTTACATGAGTTACTTAAAAAAGAGGCAACTAAATTATGATATTGGGAGATACCAGTTTATCTTTTCAGGCCTAGATAAATTGAAGCAAAAAATTAAAAGAAATAAAGTAGCTAAGGAGATAGATATAATTTGATATGATAGACCTCTGGAGAATATTGAATGGAAATAGAAAGATGTATATATCTTGCTCAAATGTTCATGACACCTTCAAAGAAATCGACCATGTGTTAGGGCATGAACACTTTACAAATGAATGCAGAAAAGTAGAAATATTAAACAGAGTTTTTAATGACCCCAATGCAATAAAATTACATTTAACAGGAGCGTTTGAAACAAGGATTGAAAGTTAATTGAAAACTAAATAAGAAAAACTTAAAAACAATTAGTGGGTCAAAGAACAAATCATAAAAATAATTTGTAATTTCATCAAAGATAGTGACAACAGAGAGGAAATATTCCAAAAGTTGTAGGAATGTAAAATTATAATTATGGGGTGATATGTCTTTAAACTCTTTCATTGCTGAAAGAGAAAAAAAGAAGATCAACAAATTGGGCATCCAACTAAAAACCTAGGAAACCAGAAAATTGAAAACCTTCAACTGAAAATCAAAATAGAAATTCTGAAAAGCAGTGATGAATGAAATAAAAAGTAAAAGAAGTTGGATTAATAAATGAAACCAAGAGTTTTTTAAAAAACAACATAGACAAGCCATTAACTAATTTGATAAAGAAAAAAAACAAATTATCAGCATGAAAAATGAAAAGGTGAAATCACAACAAATGAAGAGAAACTAAAAACAATTATTAGGTATTATTTTGTTGAACTATATATCAATAAAGTTGGCAGTCTTTATGAAATGGATCAATATTTGCAAAAACATAAATTATACAGATCAATAGAACAGGAAATGCAATATGTAGATAACCTTATCTTAGAAAGAGAAATTGAAAAAGTAAAAAAAAAAAAATGAACTTCTAAGGAGAACTCCAGAATAAAATGGATTTAAAAGTCAATTGTGGGGAGGAACCAAGATGGCGGAGTAGAAAGACTCACATATGCTAGCTCCAAATCCACAGCCCATAAATTTCCTGTAAGAAGAACTTTCCACAAATTCTGGATCACTGCAAGGCGCGCAGAAACACAGTGGGAGAGATTTCCATTCCAGAGAGCCCTGGAGAGTGGTCCCCAGGGGTCCGTCATGCCCCAGAAAACACAGCCCACCCCTGCGCTGCCCTGGCCAATATCAGACCTTGACTAATTCACTAGAGAATTCCTAGCTCTTTCCCTCCCCCAGTGTCCTTTTGAACAAGCAACTCTCAGTTCCAGTTACTTTAGGGGACAAAAACCCTTTATGCAGTTGAAATATTGTCACGAGGAATAGAAATTATGCTTGGTGCTCTTGGATCCAGAAGACCGAAATGGATGCAAGTTTCAAATGGGCAGATTTTGGCTCAGTGTAAGGAAAAAAGTCTAAACCATCAAAAATGTCCTGAAATTGAATGAGTTTCCCTGTAGCATAGTCATTCTTTATTCCTAAAGGACTTCAAGTTAAGGCTAGAGGTATAGGTGTTAGGACATTGGCAAAGCTGTAAAGGAGAGTCTTGTTTAGTTAGTTACAAGTTCATCAATTCCATCTTTAACACATTACTTATATCTACACCCTCCTCTCTACTGCCATTTCTATCCCATAACACAGTCACTCAAAGCTATATACCTGTATCATTCTAAAAATCTCCCAATATTTGTTCCTGCTTCTGTTCTATTACTTGTCTGATTCATCCTTCACTCTCCTGTCATACTAATCATCCTTTTGTCCAAAGCCAAGGTCATTAGCTTTCTTCCTCAAACCTAATCCTTCTTTTGACTTTGCTAATCTGTCTATGGTATGACCATTTACTTTTCGATGTTGGCTACTTTCTGATTATCTTTAACTCTTTTCTCTTCTCCATCACCTACCTCCAATGAAATGAATGTTTTCCCCCTTTTATTCCAGGCCTCCTGGAATGTTCAAAGATTTCTGGGCCTTTCTGAACAAGACACATATTCTCTGGACAGAGTGACTGGGAAAAGCTGAGAGGCCAGTGTCACCTACTGGAATTGGTGGCACTAATGAAGGCTCAAATCAAGGTTCCCCCACGGCTGAGTAAACCTAAAAACATCAGGAAAGATCATGGACAAACTCAGTAGAACGTTCTTGGCTTGATCAATCTTTCTATCTGTAAATGGAGTCTTTGTAAAAATAAAATCTACCTCTTGTTCCGATTACTTGAGAGAGGGAAAGAGCTTTACTCATAATCAAAACAGTGGATCAGTGGGATTCACATCCAGGAAGAAAGCACCTACCTCATTGCTAGAGGTCTGTCAGAGAGGTTCGGGGGATGACTTACTTTATGTGTTGTAGAAAGAATGAGATTGTTTGACCACACTCCTCACCTTCACCCCATATATGCCACCATTTTTGGAACCTCATCATTTCTACCTCCCTAACATCTCTCATATCTGTCTTCTTCTCTCTAATCATGTATCTACTAGCTAAGTTCAAAGGGCATACAGGAAGTTCAGGGAGGGCTAAGATCTTTGATGTTAGGGTTTGTCAAATGCTTTTCAGAGCTGTTCATCCACTTTTGGTGTCCACCTGTCTCCCATCTTTCACTGGTGAATCCAAGAAGCTACAGCAAGCACAGTGGCCATACCCTAATAAAACTGTCTTGGCAGATGTTCTAAATCAGGTTGAGGGTTATCTACAGTCCTTATACCCATTGGTGAGTTAGAAGGATGTCTATCCCAAGCATGTGAAGACTTCTTCCAGTGGAATAGAGTGCTCTTCAGATGAATGTTTGGTCCAATAAGGACCAAATTGGTAGCTCCTTTGAAGCTATATGTTTCTGAGATAGAGTTATTTAAGTTTTGTTTCTGTACTTTAGTTTGAGTACTCAACAATTTTTGAAGGATAACTATTTCTTTTATGTTTTTGGTTTTATTTGTTTTTTTTACTTTTTTCCATATATTTTTCAGTTCTTTAAGTTCACTCCTACAAGAATTTGAATTCAAAATTTTATCCCCACCTATCCACATCCCTCAGTCCAGGGCAACATGCACTCCATCTACCCCTTCTTCCAGTCTGTCCTACCTTCTATTGCTCACCCTTCTTCCATCTCTCACTCCCTCTATTTTCTTGTATGGCAAAATAGATTTCTATACTCATTTACTGTACAGCTTATTTTCCAGTTGCATGCTAAAATAATTTTAAAATTTCATTCTTAAAGCTTTGAGTTCCATATTCTCTCCCTCCCTCCCCACCCACCCTCATTGAGAAAACAAACAATTCGGTATAGGTCATATATGTGTAACAATACAAAGCACTTCCATATTAGTCAAGCTGAAAAAATCTAACCATATTTTGTTCTGTCCTATCCTTGCCTTCATTTGCTCCATTTTCTCCCTTGACCTGTCCTCCAACAGTAGTGTTTGCTACTGATTATCCCTTTTCCCAGTTTTCTGTCCCTTCTATTTTCTTCCCTCTCCTATTCCCTTACCTCTTGACTTCCTGCAGAATAGTTGATTTCCATATCCAATTGAGTGTGTTCTTCCCTCCTTAATTCAAATCCTATGAGAGTAAGACTCAATTATTTCCTTTCATTTTCCCCCTCTTCCCTCCATTGTAAAGCTCTTTCTTCCCTCTTTTATGTGAGACAACTTGCTACACTCTACCTCTCCCTTTCTCTTACTCCTGGTACATTCCATTCAACAGAAAATTTTTATTTATTTTATTTTAGGTAGTCTCCCTTCGTATTCAGCATGCCCTGTGCCCTCTGTCTATGTGTGTGTGTGTATGTGTGTGTGTGTGTATCTATATAGGTATATCTATCTATCTATAGGTATATACACATACACACATACACCCATGTACATATACTAACCTATACACATATAATATGCACATACATGCATATCCTTACACACCTACATATATGTATATATATTATATATACATATATATTTACATATATATAAATACATACATACATACCTTTTAAATACCCTCTTACTGAAAAAGGTCTCATATGTTTCAAATTACGTCGTTCCATATAGGAATGTGAGCAGTTCAACTTTAATGAGTTCCTTGAGACTTCTCTTTCCTGTTTAACTTTTCATGTTTCTCTTGATTCTTCTATTTGAAAGTAAAATTTTCAATTCAGCTCTGATCTTTTCAACCAGAATGCTTGGAATTCCTCCATTTCATTGAAATTCCATTTCCCCCCTGAATTATTATACTCAGATTTGCTGAGCAGATGATTCTTGGTTCTAAACCTATCTCCTTTGACCTCTGGAATATCATATTCTAAGCTTTTTGATCCCTTACTGTAGAAGCTGCTAAATCCTGTGTTGTCCTGATTGTATTTCCACCATACTTGTATTGTCTCTTTCTAACTGCATGTAATATTTTCTCCTTAACCTGGGAAATCTGGAATTTGGCTACAATATTCCTAGGAGTTTTCCTTTATTATCTCTGTCAGGAGGAGATTGGTGAATTCTTTCTATTTCTATTTTTCCCTCTCATTCTAGAATATCAGTGTAGTTTTCCTTGATAATTTCTTGGAAGATAATGTGTAGATTCTTTTTTGATCATGGTTTTCAGGTAGAGCACTAATTTTTAAATTATCTCTCATGGATTTATTTTCCAGGTCAGTTGTTTTTCCAATGAGATATTTCACATTGTCTTTTACATTTTCATTCTTTTGGTTTTGTTTTATAATTTCTTGGTTTCTCATAAGTCATTAGCTTCTATCTGTTCCATTCTAATTTTTAAAGAGCTATTTTCTTGAATGAGCTTTTGAAAGTCCTTTTCCATTTGGCCAATTCTGCTTTTTAAAGCAATCTTCCCTTCAATGGCTTTTGGGACTTCTTTTGCCATTTGGGTTAGTCTCTTTTTAAAGGTGTTATTTTCTTCAGCATTTTTTTGGATCTCCTTTAGTAAGTTGTGGACATGCTTTTCATGATTTTCTTGCATCATTCTGATTTCTCCTCCCAATTTTTCTTCCATTTCTCTCATTTGATTTTCAAAATCCTTTCTGAGCTCTTCTATGATCTGAGACCATCGTATATTTCTTTGCAGGTTTTGGATTTAGAAACCTTGACTTTGATATCTTCTTCTGATGGTATGCTTGTTCTTCCTCATCTGAAAGGATGGAAGAAAATGCCTTTTCACCAAGAAAGTAACCTTCTGTGGTCTAATTTTTTCCCCTTTCTTGGGCATTTTCCCAGTCAGTTACTTGACTTTTGAGTATTTTGTCAAGTGGAGGGTATGCTCAAGGGAATTGTAAGTTCTCGGTTCCTTAAAGGTGGCATAAATAAGGAAGAGGAGTTTATGCCTGTCTTGGCCTATGCCCTTGTCTGTGAACAATCACAAGCACAACAAACAGACTTGGAACATGAAGATAAGAAACTGTAAAGTTTGCTAGTCTCTATAAGGACCAGCAATGGTAGAAATGAAATGTTATGTATGTACAAGAGCAAGTAGGACAATTTTGTTGGAGAAAAATCTCATATATTGTCAATGAGTTTGAATAAAATTGTGAAGAGCTTTAAATGTATAACAGAGGTATTTATATTTTATCCTAATGGCACAAGGAGCCATATGAAGCTTCTGTTGTGGGGAATGGAAAGAACTTTAGGAGTAACAATATGTCAGCTCTTTGAAGTATGCTGTGAAGAGGAGAATGGCTGGATACTAGGAGATCAGTTAGGAGGCCACTGCAAAGGCCAGGGGAAAGGTGTTCAGGGCCTGCCTGAATTAGAATGGTTGTGGTGTGAGTAGAAACAGGAAACTGGAGAAATGTACAGCTAACCTTTACAAGATTTGGCAACTGCTAACAAGAATTTGAGTTCTCAATCAAAATTTGAATAGGGTTGTTATTTTGTAGTGGGGTTTGGATTCTTGGAATGGCAGTTTGTCTGTTCTGTGTGACACAGGTGTTCTCTCTTAAGATCAAAGACTTGTATTTATTTCCCCTAAGATCAAAGGTCAAAAAAATAACAACCATGCCACTCGAAACCAGTGAGAGTGGAGAGGGAGAAGAAGAGACTTTGAGGAGCAAAGTTTTGGTTGAAGCCTGAATCAAGGTGTTGGGGAAGCACAGTGATACATCCCCTTAAGTTCATACTACAAAAACCACTACTGGGTAAAGGTGGAGTTTTGGAACTGAATAGGATTATTAGTAACTACCATCAGGCAAGGAGTAAGTTTATTGCAGAGTGCTCTTCTATTCATCAGCACAGGGAGAGAAACCTGGTTATTAATAAATACTATTTAGACACTAAAATATTTTGATTTTTCCTCATCTATCATCTCCTTTCTAGTTACACAGTCTGCACTCAAATGTAGTTTCTCATTAATCCTTTTCTCCTTCAGTTTTCTCCACCTTCCAATATTTACAAGTGGTTCCCTATTGTACTATGACTTCAAGGCCAAATGTAGACTACTACATGTTAAAATATCGTGCAGGAAAAGAGTCAAGATGCTAGAGTAGTAGCAACAACCCAGCTAAATTCTTCCCTATTCCCCTTCAAATAACCTTAAAATAATGTCTCATTGATTATTGGATTGGCAGAACCAGCAAAAGTTTGGGATAAGACATGCTTTCAGTCCAAAACGATTCAGGAGGTTGGACAAGGAAGCTTATGATACTAGGGTGGGCGCCAGCCTCGAGCACATATGCAGCAACATCAGAGGTCAGCCTTGAAGGTGACTATCACAGTGGCTGCAGAAATTCAAGAACTCTTAGCCCAGAGATGACAGGGGGATTGGATATCTCAGAAAGAGATTACAGAAGACATTTAGCCAACACTGGGTACAGGACCAGGTTCTGTATGTTAACTCAGTTGCCCATGTGCAGTTCTCTGTTGCATTTTTTAGGGTGGAGTGGAACACCTGTGGTCAGTCACAAGGGAACAGAAGCCGTGGTCAGGTATCCAAGGTAGAGAGGAGCATTAGTACTTGTGACTGCAGGGAAGGAGGAGCCTTACTGAATAAAAATCAGAACAAGGTCAAGGAACTTACGCCCATGCCTCTTTCAGATTAACACCACATTGGAAGTGCTGGAAAACACCCAGATCCCCAGAACTAGCTCCGAAAATATCAACATAAAAAAGCCTATAATTTAGAACAGTGCCTTCACACCCCAAAATGAGCAGAGCCCAACTTTAATAAAAGGTAGTTTTAAATCAAGAGATAGTCTGGAAAAATAAAACAATAACAAGAAGAAGAAGAACAAAAGAACCTGACCATAAAAGGCTACCGTGGTGGCAGGGAAAATAAAGATGCAAATGTAGAAGACAACATTGTAAAGGCATCTACAAGCAAAGAGTCAAAGAAAAATAAAATAGGACACAAGCCCAAAATAATTCCTCTAAGAACTAAAGAAAGATACAAGAGCAGCAGAATAAAATTGGGAAAGAAATTAGAGTGATACAAGAAAATTATGAGAAGAAAATTATTAGCTTGACAAAGGAGTCACCAAAAGTATTGAAGAAAATAACATCTTAAAAAATAGAATTGGCCAAATGGTAAAAGAAGTACAAAATCTCACTAAAGAAAATAATTCCTAAAAAACAGAAATGAGCAAGAGGATATTAATGACTCCATGAGACATTAAGAAGCACTAAAATAGAGTGCAAAAAGAATTTTAAAAGAGAAGAAAATATGATATATCTCATTGAAAAAATTAACCTGGAAAATAAATTTAGGAGAGACAATTTAAGAATTATTGGATTGCCAAAAAGGCATAATCAGTGAAAGAGCTTAAACATAATATTTCAAGAATATTTTAGAGGGAAACTGCCCTAATATCTCACATCCAGATGGTAAAACAGAAACTGAAAAAAATCCACCTTCTGAAAGAAGTCCCAAAAGTAAAACTTTCAGGATTATTGTAGTCAAATTCCAGTGACCCCAGGTCAATGAGAAAATATTACAAGCTGCTAGACAGAAACTATTCAAATAGAATGGAACCAATGTCAAGATCACACAAGATTCAGTAGGTTCCATTTTAAAGGGGCAGAGGAATTGGTGATATTCCAAAAGGCAAAGGAGCTAGGTTTACAAGCAGTATTAACCTACCCAGCAGAACTGAATATAATCCTTCAGGAGAAAAAAAAATAGATATTTAATGAAATAGAGAGCTTTGAAGCATCCCTGGTGAAAAGACCAGAACTAAATAGAAAATCTTACATTCAAACACAAGACTCAAGAAAAACACAAAAAGGTCCTTTCGGTCCAAGCTGTAGCGAGGGGCTGTGTCCAGACGGCAGCGACTTCCCCAGCTTTCGGCCCTCTCCCACCCGGCTTTCTTTCTCCAACTCCAACACCTTCCCACTCGGTAACCATGACGGAGCAGGCCATCTCCTTCGCCAAGGACTTCCTGGCCGGTGTCATCTCCTGGCCGCTGCTGTCTCCAAGACAGCGATGGCCCCCATCGAGAGAGTCAAGCTGCTGTTGCAGGTGCAGCATGTAAGTAAACAAATTGCGGCAGATAAGCAGTACAAAGGCATTGTGGATTGTATAGTCCGAATTGCGAAGGAACAAGGGGTGCTTTCCTTCTGGTGGGGTAACTTAGCAAATGTCATCAGGCATTTCCCCACCCAGGCCCTTAACTTTGCCTTTAAGGATAAGTATAAGCAGGTGTTTTGGCGAGGAGTGGACAAGCACACACAGTTTTGGTGGTATTTTGCTGGCAATCTTGCCTCTGGTGGTGCAGCTGGAGCCACTTCTCTCTGCTTTGTCTACGCCTTGAATTTTGAGAGAACCAGCTTGGCAGCTGATGTTGGGAAATCTGGCACGGAGAGGGAATTCAAAGGCCTGGGTGACTGCCTTGTGAAAATCACCAAGTCTGATGGATTCGGTGGCTTGTATCAAGGTTTCAATGTCTCAGTGCAGGGTATCATTATCTATAGAGCAGCTTACTTTGGCATCTATGATACAGCTAAAGGTATGCTCCCAGATCCCAAGAACACTCATATTGTGATAAGCTGGATGATTGCACAAACAGTCGCCCCCCCCCCCTGCCTGTAGCAGGTGTGATCTCTTATCCCTTTGATACAGTAAGGCGGCAAATGATGATGCAGTCTGGGTGCAAAGGAGCTGATATCATGTACACTGGGACCATTGACTGCTGGAAGAAGATTGCTAAAGATGAGGGTGGCAAAGCTTTCTTCAAGGGTGCCTGGTCCAATGTTCTTAGAGGTATGGGTGGAGCTTTCGTGCTTGTCCTGTACGATGAATTGAAGAAAGTAATCTAAGTACATCCTAACTAAGGAACCAGTGAATATAGATCATGTAGAATACTTAACCATACTTAGCATTTTGGACCATGACCTTCAAGAAATTCCTGTTGTCTTTTTATCCAGGCCAGATCATATTTTGTAGGGGAGCCAGAAAAAGCTCTTAGAAAAAGGGACTCATTTATTGTGATCCATTATTCACACAGTGGAACTGATGATGATTCAGTATATTGATTATTAGGTTTTGGGAAAATAACAGTTTCTGTGGGTCCAAGGAGGCAGATCAACTTAGACCATCTAGTTTTAATGCTCTTTTGGGATCATAAATTGTGTTTAAGTATTTATTTAAAAAAATCATGTCTCCCATTTGTACTTAAGCACTATATATACTATTTTGCACAGCTGACTATTTGGCAGTTATGATGATCTGTGTTGGGCATTCTGCTGTTAAACAATAAATACACAGAAGACTCTAAAAAAAAAGAAAAACACAAAAAGGAAAATATGAAAGAGAATTTATAAGGACTTAGTAAGGTTAAACTGCTTATATGCCTTTGTGAAAAGATGATAGTTCTAACTCCTAAGAACTTTATCATTATTAGTGCAGTTAGAAGGATTCTATGTAGATAGAAGGCATGAGAGTGAGTTGATTATGTTGGGATGCTAAAAAAAAAGTGAAAGTGTGAAAACGAGAAATGCTCTGGGAAAAGAGGAATGGGAGAAGAATGATGGGAAAATTATATCATGTCAAAAAAAACACAAAGAAGAGTTTTTACAATGGAGAGGAAAATAAGGAGGGACAGTGGGCAACATGAACCTTACTTTCATTAAAATTAATTCAAATGGGAAGAATATACATGCAAATTCAGGGGATATAAAGCTCTATCTATTCAACAAGGAAGTAAAAAGTGAAGGGCATAAGAGAAAGGGGAGGTGATAAAAGGGAGGGTGGATTAAAGGAGATCACAGTCAGAACTGAAATGAACTTTTGAGGAGGGGACAAGGTAAAAAGAAAGAGAGAAAGATAATCAGAAGAAATAAGATGGAGAAAATTATACAGTAATCATAACTGTGACTATAAACGGGATGAACTCACTTACAGAATGGGATTTGATAGTAGAATAGAGACCAGAATCTAATATTTTGTTTACAAGAAACATATGTGAAATAGAGAGACAGTAGACAGAGCCAAGGTTTTAGGGTAAAGGCAAGGACTCTCTTGAGGTCCACCTGCCTCCAAATGCCTTTAAAAATGACTCTAAACAAATTCTAGAGCAGCTGAACCCACAACAACATGGAGTGAAGAAACTTTTCTAGCCCAAATCAACTTGAAGGGTTGCACAAAAGGTCTATTGCACCAGGATGAGAAAGGAGTGCCCCCCCCATATCTACTTTCTTTATCACTTTAATGTTTTTTTTTTAATTTTTATCCTTTTAAAAAAAGATATATATAGGGTCTCTAGTTGTGCAATGGAGAGAGCATGACCAGGTGGAGAAATGTGAATTCAAACGTGTCTGAGATATCACCTAATACATATCATATTGGCTAATGTAGAAGAAATTGACAGATGCTGGAGGGCATGTGGATAAATAATGACACCAATACATTGTTGGTAGACTTGTGAACTGGTCCAATAATTCTAGTGACCAATTTGAAACTATGCCCAAAGAGCTAAAAATCTGAGTATATCCTTTGACCTACTAGGTCTGTAGCCCAAAGAGACTAAAGAAAAGGAAAAGGACCTATTTGAACAAAAATGATTTTAACAGCTCTTTTTGTGGCGGTAAAAATTGAAAATTGAGTGTCCATTAGTTGGGGAATGGGGGAAAAGGTTGTCGTATGATATAAGAAATGATAAACAGAATGGTTTTACAAAAATCTAGGGATACTTACATGGACTGAGGTAAAGTGAAGTGCACAAGACTAGGAGAATATTTCACACAATAACAATATTGTAATGATGATCAGCTGTGAAATATTTAGCTCCCGCAAAACTTGGCAGTAGCGAGGACCAAAATTAAAATAGGCTAAACTTCTTCAGGCTGTAGATTTTAGTGGTTCACTTTCTAAAGGTAAAATTAATTATTAATTTTTTTCTCAAAAATGCTTTTGTTTTTATCGAGGCATAATCCAGAAACTGCAATCAACAAACGCACCTTGAGAAGTCACCTTCAGTAAAAGACTTTCCAGCAGCAATTTTTTGGAAATCTGGAAGCTAACCTTAGTAGCCATCTCATTTTTTGAGTTTACTTTATTGAAAAACCTTTATTCCCCACTGAGATTTGTCAACAATTTGAATGTTTAATTTGCTTTTCTTTTGTGTCCAATTAGCTTAAGTCAGATTTGATTCTAGATGTTGACAAATATTTAATTCCTTGAAAATGGCAATTATTTCTCAGAAAAGGAGGCAAAATATTTTGTCTCCCATGTAAGTGAACAATTACCTATTTGTCCACTCCAGATTAAACACTTATATTCTGATTTGATATTTTCATTTCTTACTGTTGCTAATTTGTCAAAGTCACCCCCAAGACTTTATTGGTAGAACTAAAAAGTCTCACAGCAACTGCTGATATAAAAAGAGATACTGAACTGAGAGTCTGACCTTGGAGAGAGCACAAGGCACTTGGATGGTGGCCTTGCAGGGAGAGATGGAAAGAAGCCCTCATGTTGTTGCCATACCTCTCAGAACAGGGGTCAGATGCATTGGTGTGTGCCTGGATTCACTTTGGCCCTGTTCAGTGCCAATAACAGACAAAAACATAACGAGAAGATATGACTCTTGCTCCTCTCAGACTAGAGACATATTGACAATGGTTAGTCACCACAGGTCATGTGTCAAACAGGAAGGGTGCACAGTGGCAAGCCACTTGCCAAGTCACATGGTGGGTAGAATAGTGATTAACAGAAGGTGGGTTAAGTGGGGCATGGACAAAGCATTTGTTAACATCTTTTCTTTTATATCCTCTACATTTTTCAGGGACCACCTAAAATCTTTTGGCAGACCATGAGTGACCAGTGCGTCAAATGTTGTGCAGGCCTGATTTATGATGATCCTGGATAATTCCAAAGGACCCATGATGAGAAATGTTATCTACCTCCAGAGAGAGAACTAGTGAACTTTGCAGACTGAAGTATACTTTTTAAACTGTTTTTCTTGTTTTTTTATAGCATGACATATGGAAATACGTTTTACATGACTTCATATGTGTAACTTGCATCATATTTCTTGTCTTCTTAATATGTGAGGAAGGGGTAGAATGGAGAGAGAAAATCTAATAAAAGAATGTTCAAAAATAAAATCATTGAATCACAGTAAAGGTATCCATAATTTTTTTGAGAAGAAAAACAGAAGTCCCAGAAGACAATTATTTCATCATATGAACTGATGATCTGGAATTAATTGAACTGAAGTTGGAAAACCTTTCCTGAATGCTCCATGAGCATCTGTAGAGGCTTTGCAGGAGTATCATGTTCCCTTCAGTGGTTCACTGAAATATTTCCAAACACCTTGGGAGGATTAGTTAACTCAAATGTTCCCAAACTCCCCAGGGAGGTATATCAGTTCAAATATCCAACAACCTCCCACCCTCCTGAGATACTGGTCAGCTTTAAATTGAACAGCTGCCCACCAAGACAATGTCCTGTGGAGACATGCAGGTTAGTCATCTCTGGACAACCATAGCTGGTTCTTGAGTTTCTTCAATCCTTCTTGACTATTATTCAGTCTATGACCAGATCCCTTAATGGATCTCAGAAGATTTTCTGTTTCAAGCCTTTTCCTAAGTTACCTGGGTAAGCCCAGGGTTAGATCAATCAATCTCACACAATGGAGGTGGTAAGGACTGAGGGTAATAAGTCATTAATGCAGCCACCCCAGAAGTCATGTAGAGGGATTATCTGAGGCCTTGCAAAAGGGAAGTTTTTTCCATATATCTAGCCTGCCTGAAGCCTTGCTGTGAAGTTGATTTAGGATATATATCTTGAAGACCTTTACACTTACCTGAAGACCTGTCTCTTGGCTTCATGACTTTGATGTGTTCTAATGGGCTTAACTTCAGGGTCTCTCACATCATTTCCTGTCACCCTCATGTTCTTCTATACTTCCTAATGATGGTTATCTGGAGACAAGAGGTTTAAGTTATTTCCTGTGTCAATGTGAGAACCTCCTGGGAAGATTTTGGTCCTGGAACAGAAGTGACCGTGTTGCCAGGTAAGTTTTCATGTTTCCTGGGAATGTGTGCAAGGGTGGGTAAAGCTTGACAAGGGGATCTCACTCCATTGATTCCTGAGAGGGCTATAAGTATATTGGGAGGGGGGAAGCTTTGAGGTGAGTTGAGGGTTCAAGTCATCCTGTGTCCTGAGGAGTGTGGTGAGTTTCTGTGACTAACATTATTTTCAGATAGACCCTCTCTCTTGCCCACTCCAGGAAACCCCAATCCTGTCAATTTCCCTATACCCATGGACCTCTATCTCCCTAGCCTTGGAAATCTTTTGACATTCAGAACCTCTGGTAATCTGGGAGGCCTCTGACCCAGGGAAAATTCCTATGATTCCAGGACCAAACTTGACCTCTGTGATTCCCTGGATGTTAACAACAAACTTGACCTTTCCTAACGCCATGTGTCATTTGTCCCCTACATCCTTTCCTCCGTAGTTCTGTGGTGGAGGTGGGGAGATGGGTTAGGGTTGAGGTATGAGTGAGTTAAGGGGAATTAAAGCTCTATCTCAAAGGAGGAGGCATTGATGGATTGACCCTACTTATGCCACCCCCATCTCTGATTCATTCAGTGGAACGGACAGAGCTGATGGAGTCGGGCGGAGGCCTCCATTATGCTGGAAGGACCCTCAAACTCAAATGCCAAACCTCTGGTTTCCAGTTCAAGACAAGCAAACTTGGCTGGTATCTTTGGGCCCCTGGCCATGCCCCACTGTGGTTGACCAGTCTTGACAGCAGTTCTACAGATGCCACTGAAGACCGAATCACCACATCCAGGGAGGACACTCGCAGCCAGATTTTCCTACAGATTGAGGGCCTGAACCTAAGAGATTCTGGTCAATACCACTGTGCAAGGAGGATGGGCAAGGGAGATGACACAGACAAGTTGGTCTTTGGTCATGGGACACGTGTAACTGTGGAGCCTGGTGAGTGCCTTTACTACCCCAGTCCTAAGAAAATCCTAAGATATCAGGTCATATAATCAATCAGTGTCGGGCCTAGACCAGAAATAGGGTTCCCCATCTCCCCTGTCTATATTGCAGTGTATTCTGTGACCATGCATAGTGAACACTTTTACTCTGAGCTAAAATCCTTGAGGATGGATAGTGGTAGTTCATTAAAGGGCATTGGGGTCACATCATAAGGCCCATGGACTTGGGATACTCAGGAATGAAATCTTGAGACTTGTCAATGCCAGTGACAATCAGGAGTGGAGGAGTTGGAAAGGGGAAAGGAGACTGTGGTCTGCCGGTCTGTATAAGCATGTGAGTTGGGGACATGGGAACAAGGCTGAGGCTGGGGTTTGGGACAGGAAATGGGGCTGAGGTTTTTTTACAGTTGCTTGGTCACGTGAATTTGCTCCCCACATATAGAACCAGGCTTAGGTGAAGGGGGGCAGGAAATATGGGGGCAAAGTTTGTTTTTCGTGGTTATATGTTGGTCATATATGTGCCTTCCCCATATCTGGGGCTAGGTCCAGATAGGGGACAGGAAGCCATCTTTTGATTACAGGACCTCAAGCCCCACTTACACCCAGTGTGTTCATGATGAGGGATCAGGATTCTGTGGCCTGCCTGATCAGGAACTTCTACCCCAAGGAACTCAATGTGTCCCTGAACTCCCCTGGGGCTTTGATCTCAGCCCAGCCTCTTACTCTAATTCCCATGTCCAATGGCACCTACAATGCTGTCCAGGTTGGCAGGGTTGGTGAGAATGATGCAGTAACCTGCTTAGTGAAACACCTTGGAAAAGTGATACATGTATCCCATCAGCCAGGTATGATTAGCCCCTGGATGACACAAATTGGGGGGAAGGATGGGGATACTTCAGTTTA
Source organism: Bettongia penicillata ogilbyi (assembly GCA_023548195.1). Classification (NCBI taxonomy): domain Eukaryota; kingdom Metazoa; phylum Chordata; class Mammalia; order Diprotodontia; family Potoroidae; genus Bettongia; species Bettongia penicillata. Next base: position 83,476 of record JAJHZJ010000919.1, on the reverse strand, counting down.
CTGAAGGACAGGTACAGAGATATAGCGTGTGTCTGTGGAGGGGTATTACAGGGTGCTAAGTAAAGTTGTAAGTTAGAGAAAAGGGTCCTGGAATTAGAATGTGAGTCTTAGAATGGAAAGGAGTATCACAGGGAAAGCAGTAACGATGCTAGAGATAGGAATCCTGGTCTGGCGACTAGGTCTTGTATTGAAGGGAAGCATCTAGGATCAGGACATGATCCTAGCCTGGGAAGATAGCTTCTGAAACCAAGGTGGGGTGGGGTGTACACTGGGGAGGCCAGTCCTGGGCTCACTGAAGATCAGAGCTGTGTCTGAGGATGTATTTCTGGTTTCAGATCATACTGGACCAGACCTTGGGATTGCTTCTGAGCAGAAATCATCTTGTCCTGAGCAACATCTCATGGGTGAGTTAAACATTCATGGTGAAAATACACACCTAATGAGACTGAACCTGAGAGCCTCATAGGATAGAAAAATGCATCAGTGACCAGAGGGGAAACTGACAAAGCCTGGAAGTTACCAAGAGGCAAATTTAGCTTTGATCATGTAAACAATAATTTTCTGACTATTAGAACTGTTGAAAAGTGGAACAGGCCATCTGAGGAGGCCATGGAACCACCTCATTGAGGCATTTCAGCAAAGGCTGGATGAGACCTCTTAGGGGTATGTTGTAGAGGGAATTCCTTCTAGGCACAGTTAGCTACTCAGGTCCTTTGAAAGTGAAGCTCTCTGCATCTATAATCCTGCTGGATCTATGTGTCCTGCTTTGATAATGGGATAGCCCAAGGCTCAGAGCAACAATCAACCCAGGTATGGAGTGTGTGATGTTCAACAGTTTGGATGTGTCATAATTCAGGGTTCAATTCCAGGTCTCAGGAAATGAAGTACTCCATAAACTGAACTGAGCCTAAATGCTCCTTTAAAACTCACTCTCTTGGTAATTATTCCCCACAGTGATTGCTCCAAACATCCTTTCTCTCCTCTCCACACTCTCATCTTCCACAGTTCTGGCAGATATCCTACTTCAAATAGAGCTTATTAGTGTTTCCTTTAAACTTGTTCCTTCAGTTGTCCCATGGCTATTTCTGTCACTGTTATATTCAGTTTTCATCCCATGCTTATTTCATATCAAATCCAAAATAATCTAACAAATATTTATCGAGCACTGACCTTGTGCAAGACTATAGGGATTCAGGGGAAAAAATGAAAGACATCCCTCCCAGAGCTTATATTCTGCTAGAAGGGAGGATATAACATATGAACAGATAAGTATACACATGATTATTTGAGAAGGGAAAGAGCCCCAATAAATAAGGGGATGAGGCAAGACTTCCTGCTTGAATTGATGCAAGAACTGAAACTTGAAGGAAGTTAGGAATTCTAACAATGGAGATGAGGAGGAAATGTATTCCAAACTACGAGTGGGAGTAGTGGAGCTGGGAGATAGAATGCAAGTTGGGGGAACAGCAAATAGGCCAGATGGTTTAAAGCATGGAATGTGTGAAGGGTAAATAATATGCGTTAAGCATGGAAAAGTAGATTAGAGCAAATTGTAAAAGATTGCAATTTATCCTGGAGTCAATTGGGAGCCATTGAAGATTCTTGACCTGAGAAAATAACATGGCTAGACTTGTGTTTTAGGAAGATGATTTTGGCAACTGCAGATGACATATCTGAGATGGGGAGAGACTGGAAGCAGAAAGATTTATTAGGACATTGTTGCCATAATTTAGGTAAAAAACCAAGAGACCTTGATCCAGCGTGATGATTTTATGAATGCATAGAAGGGAGACAAGAGATAGAGAGCTGAAAGGACATGGCAACAGACTGGATGCATAGGGTGAGGGAGGAGAATGAAATTTGGATGGCACTCAGGTTGTGAATCTGACTAATTAGAAGGGTGGTGGTTCCTTAACATAAGTAGAAAAGTTTAAAGGAAAGGTACACTTAGGGGAAAAGGAGATAAGTTCCATAATAGTCAAGCTCAGTTTGGAATGCCTACAATATACCTAATTCAAGGGTGGGGAACCTGAGAACTAGAGACCACATGTGACCCTCTAGGTCCTCAAGTGTGGTCCTTTGACTGAATCCAAACTTCACAGAACAACTCCCCTCAGTAAAAGGATTAATCCTGTTTGGATTCTGTTTGGATTCAATCAAAGGACCTCACTTGAGGATCTAGAGGGCCATATATGGCTTCATCCTAGTTGGAATAAGAAGATCTAAATTTGAATCTCATGTATGATGCCTAGTAGCTAAGTGACCCCGGGCAAGTCACTTAAACTCTCTGAGCCACTTTTCTCATTGATAAAATGGCAGTAATAACTGTAGTACATATCTCATGGTGTTTAGGTGAAAATGTCATGAGATTTTGTGTAGATTGTTCTTCAGATCTTATAAGCCCTACATAAATGTTAGCCAGGATTAATGTTTCCACTGCTTAGAGTGGGGCTCTAGAATCCAGCTTGCCTCCCCTTCACTTTGACCATTGCCCTCTGCAGAAGGACCTGTGCAGGGGAACAAGCTTCTCTTCAGTGTGATGGGCCTGAGACTGCTATTCATGAAGACTGTGTCCGTCAATGTCCTCTTCACTTCCATGGCTTTTATCTCCTGAGGTAAATGTCTAGCTTTGGCCTATCTTTCATTCCTTCTAGGTTCTCTGAGACCATTAATCCTGGTCTCCTGCCTCTGCAGATTCTCCTCTGTACTTCCAGCCATAGTTCAGCCTCACCCTTTTCCTCAGCCCTCATTCTGTCCCCTTAGAGTCTTCTCTGTCCCACAAACCACTCCTTAGTCCCTTTGAGGTACATACTGTTTATTTCTTACAGAATCCTCTCTGACCTGTGGGAATTTCCCCACAACTTCCTCCTCACTCACTGTGCCCCATTTTCCTTTCAGCTTCCTCTCTGCTTTGGTCTCTTGTCTCTCATCTCAGATATCCACTCACCCTCCTTCAGCTTCACTCAGGCTCTGCTTCACCCTGGTCTCATCTCTGCCCCTCAGTTTCCCCTCCATCACATTGCATCTCCTTCTTCTTGAAACTTGACCTTGAGGGAAAGGACAAGGGACAGGGCAATGGGTTTGGCATCTGGCTACTTGACATGTCACTTCTAAGTTCTGCTTCTCCAGGAAGAACTTGAGGAAGAAGATCTGAGAATTTGCCACTTGCATTCTGGATCTCTCTGCAGACCCCAGAATGACCTCTGCATGAATTCAACTGCATGAAGATAACTCCAGAATGAACCCAGGGATCCATAATTATTCCAGTTATCTTTAATCACCTTTAAACTGCAGACTCTTCATTCTGGGTCCATATTCTCCTTGATACAGCTTTCCTCATCTCCTTAATCCTACAATAAAGACAAGAATGCCTTGCCCTGCTCTATGTGTCTGTGGGGTATTCAAAGGCCAAGTACACTTGGGTCTGACAGCTTATCTATTGTGATACAACACTCCCCCACATCCAGCTTCTTTGTATTGGAGGCTCTGTTTGAGGCTGACAAGGTGTTGAATTCATTGTATTGGGAACCTGAACATGGATGCCAATGAAGGGTGGGAGTAAGACCTTGTAAACTAATGGGTGAATGATGATGATGTTGATGATGATGATACTGATGTTGATGATGATGATAACAATAATAATAACTGACATTTATACGCCCAAAGATTTGCAAAGTGTTTTACAAATATCTCATTTTATCCTCACAACAATCTCAGGAGGTAGGTACTATTATTATCTCCATATTTTGAAACTGAAGCAAACAGAATAGCCCTGTGTCACAGAGCTAGTAAATGTCTGAGGTCAGATTTGAATTCAGAGTTTTCTAACTCCAGGTCCATTAGTGTGCCATGTAGCCACCTTGGCAATGTGCCTGGGGTGGGGATTTGATGGTACAAAATGGGCTTCACCATCTTATTCTGTCCAACTCACTGTGTCTCTGTCATTGTGCTTCCTCACATATTCACTTTCAGAGCTAGAACGTGGTCTTAACTGAGTGATCATTCAGTTGAACCCACACCTGATAAAGAATCCCCTCTGTAACCCACCCAGTAAGTGGTCATTCAGTCTCTGCATAGACTTCTAGTGACAGGTGGCTTGTTACCTTGCTGACCAATTCTGCTTTTGGATTGTCCTAAATTTCAGGAATTTTTTTGCCATCTATCTAATGTGAAATTTTCATTTGGCAGAAAATTGTTGAACATCAGCATTACTAACACTTCCTAACTCCCAGGGTGGCCATGAAGAAGGTACTTTTTAAATTCTAGCCTATTATAGAAATGAGAATGATCTCAGGGCCTAGATCTCTTTCCTGGGAATTTTGATTCACATTGCTCATTGCCTTTTGGCTGTTTTTAGCTGGACATCATCACAGTCCTTCAAGACAAATGGGTCCAAACATGAACTGATGATCTTCACCCCCAAATCAACTGTAGACCTTGTATGACCTAGGCAGATGAGTACAGAACTATCAAAACCCAAGCAGACATGGATATCTCAGATAAATACACATGCACACACACAGTCCCTTTGTGGTGCTGGTGCACAAAATTAAAGGAGTCACAAACATCTGTAGAAAACAAACTCTTGGTTCTCTTAGCTTAGCTTGTATCCTTATCTTAAGAAGCCTTTGTCTTCCCTAGACATCTGTTAAATATGGGAGGACTGCTGCAGTCTCCATGTAGGATTGAGCCTGCTGGCCCAGTAGAAAGGGGCCCTCCTTCCTTCCTCCTCCCCCTAACCAGAAGAAACATTGGCTGCCAGTTCCTTTGTTCATATTCTACCTTCATGATCAACTTAAGAGAGACAGCTGCACTCTTGCTTTTTGTAAAACTGCTCCTGAAAACATAAGGACTATATGGGCTAGAATCTGGGCTAGCTAGATCCTGGATGCAGAAAAAAAAATCATGGGAAAGAAGAGTCCTTGCTTTAATAGTTTTCTTGCTACTGGGGAGGGGCTGAGATGAGGAGTATGCACAGATATATAGAATAATGTGGCAGGGGAAAGGGCACTAAAAGCAGTAGGATTTGAAAGTTTTGTGCAAAGAGGTGTCATCAGAGAGGAACCTTGATGGACACAAAGAACTCTAAAACTAGGAGTTGAGGAAGGAGAAATTTTCTAAGCCCCGAGGACAGTTTATACATAAAGACATGAAGGAGGGAGAAAGAATATTGTTGTTATGGAAGAGAAAGTAAGCCAGTTTGTCTATAACAGAGAGATGAGAAATAAGCTAAATGTCTGGCTATGAAGGACTTTAATTGCTAAGCTGAGACATTTGTATTGTTTCCTAGAAAAAATGTGGAAGTACTAAAGCTCCTTGAGAAAGAAGGTCAGATGTACACTTAAAAAAGTCTACTTTGGCATCTGTGAGAAGAAGTGATTAGAGACAGGAGAATCTGGAAGGAAGAGTGTCCAGTAAGAAATTTTGTAATATTTCAAGGGACAAGTTATGAAACCTTAAATGAGGGTGGTGTCTCTGTGAGTCATGATGGATGTGAAAAATATTGAGGAAGTAGAACAGACAAGACAGGATAAGTGGATGAGATGCTGGAGTCATACAGAGTATGAAGTTATGAGGAAAGTTCACAAACGTGAATGGCTGTGGCTTCAAAAAAAATAGGAAAGCTTGGAGTAGGGACAAGTTGGAGGAGAAGGTAATGAATTCCATTTCAGACAAGCTGAGTTTGAGATATATTCTGGATATCCAGGTGGAAATGTATTTCAGTTAAGTTAATGATATCAGGAACCAGAGTTTAGGAAAAAGATCAAAGCTAGTTATATAAATTTGGGAATATACTGCAAAGAGAGTCTAATTGAGCCCATTGGATTTAGTGAGGACATCCAAAGAGAAGTGGTAGAAAGAGACAAGGGCCCAAGATAGATTCAGGCTTATTTGAGATTGACTCCTTAATAGAGGAGCTTTCCTCATCTGCAACAGCAGGATAATAATGTTTGTACTAACTAATCAAAAGGTTGTTATTGGGAAAATGCCTTGCAATACATGAAACCCTGTGGAAATCTTAAGAAGCAGCATCAGTTTGGTATTATTATTGTCTCAGTTTTAAGCATGAGAATCTGCAAGATTTCTGCAAAATCAAGAGAAAATGCTATTTGTGTCCATAAGAATTCGTGACAGTGAAAATCAGAAATGAGCCTTGATTTTTATAGCATAAATTAATATGGTGACATTGCCCCCTAGCAGTGGTACTGTGGAAGCCCCTGGCAGTTGGTTGGTTGCTGGAACCAACAATACAGCATTCAGAAAACCAGTGAGAACCACAAGGTCTTTGGTATAGACATGATCTTTGAAATTATCTACTCCAGCCCATTCATGGAAGAGATATAGAAACTGCTGATCCAAGGAGGCAAATGTCTTACCCAGGGTCTCAAAGTCAGGGAATGGGAGTAGAAGGATTTAAGCTGAGATGTTCTGGCTACTCTATCATTTATTTGTCCACTATATCATGCTACTTTAGTGTGGAGAGATATTTTTTATTAACATAGAGTATAGAGCCTAGAGACTGTCATTTATGTCATTTATGGTGAAACACAAGCATTTGTAATTACAACACCTGGTTGTTGTTTTGTTGTTTCAGTTGTGTCTGACTTTTTCTTTTTACTGCATCTGGGGTTTTCTTGGCAACGATACCAGAGTGGTTTGCCATTTCCTTCTTCAGTTCATTTTACAGATGAGGAAATTGAGGCAGATAGGGTTAAATGACTGTGCCTAGGGTCACACAGCTAGTGTCCCTGAGAATAGATGAACAACTTGGCTGCCCTGGTGACTGTAAAAGCAAGCACCCTGACACATCTAGGATGACCTGCTATCATATGTTCTTTGATCTGCTTTTTGAAAAAGAAAGGCAACGTTTGAGAGGTAAACAATCATTTAATCAAACACATATATCATTCACTTAGTTCAGGGGAAAAAGTCAGCACCCTGAACTTCAGAGAAAATGCAAAGAAATAATAATCAACAGACAGGGCTTCCAACTGTCTGACTGTAAGCAATAAATACGTCACAGATCAACAGGCACACCCAACTGCCTGACCATACATACATAGTTACCAGAGAGAGAAGCATCAACATCTGGGTTTTCAAAGTCAGGGGGCTCCTCAGTGGATGCCCAGAGTCTCATCTGACCAAACAATATTTTTAATGAGTCAGTCAAAAGTAAAACCTCACCTCAGAGAATTTATACAGTTTTCAGAACCAGAGGGCATCATAAACCTTGAAAACAAGTGCTTTAGAAAATAACAAAAGATGTGGTCCTCCCCTAATCAAACTTTCCTTAATGGCCAGGCCCATTAATGGGTAGGGAAGATCTTTAACTCTCTGACTAACATTACAGTGCCATGCTCAACTCATCTCCAACACCTTTGCCAGAATCAGTGTTTACCTCTCTATCTCCTTCATGAAACTCCTGAATTATTCATTCAAGGTATATCTGGGGTTTCATCCTTCTCCTCTGTTAGTTCCCAATAATTCCTTGGTCAAAAAAATGAGACAAACTCCAACTCCCTGAATTGTCAGAGAAGTTTTAAACTACTTCCTCCAGGAGATTTCCAACACTGCCCTCCTTCCCAAAAATCAGATATCATTCCTTTTTTTGGTTTGTTTCTCAAAAGCTAATTAAGAATGGAGTAAAAGAATCACTGAAAGCTGAGATTCTGTTCTTTTTCCTCCCGATAATCCTTCAAATTGTTCAATTTCCTATTACCAAACAACTTTGCCAATAAGTATTCTTTATTTTTCTTCCTCTGTCTCTTCTCTTTCTATATCTTCACTAACCCATATGGAGCAATCTCTGGATTCCTTATCATCTTGAAGATTTGTAAGGCTGCATGTGCCTGTTTAAAATTCACAAAAAATCTTGACAATTTGGGCCCACACTTTTTTTCTTCTTCCCTGTTAATCATTTTTTAAAAATGTGAGAATTAACTTTTCTTTGTCTCATGTAGTTCTCATTCATAATGTCTTGAAATATAGCTCTGATAAACCAGGCTTTAATAAAGTCTTTGGGACTCAAATAGAGCCACTTGACTATGTCTTTGAGACCAAATCACTCTAACCCTCAATGACTAGTCAATAATAGATTCCAGTTCATGCTTCACTTGCTCCTTGCTTGACTTTACCTGGCTAACATTGATTCTGGCCTGAAACAATGAGAGTCTTCCCCTCTCAGACTGTTTTTTTTTTTTAAGACTCACAAACATGTATGCTGAAATCCAGTGACATTAGCCTCTTTGATGTTCCTCAAGCAAGACATTTCATCTCCTGACTCCAGGCATTTTCTCTGACTGCATTCCTGGGTGCTCACTCTCCTCATTTCTACCTCTTGGCTTTCCTGGCTTCCTTGAAGTGTTACTTCAAAATTTTTCCTTCTACAGGAAGTCTTTCTCTATCTATCTCTCCTTAATTCTAGTGCCTTCCCTCTGTTGATTATTCCCTATTTATTATGGATACAGTTTGTATCTTATTGTTTATATACTCTTTCCCTTATTAGGTTGTGAAGTCTTTGAGAGGAGGAATGTCTGTTAGCTTCTTTTGTGACCCCAGGCTTAGCACAATGTCTAACACATAATAGATACTGAGTAAATATTTATTGACAGGCAGAAAGGATGCTTCAATCTTTTTTATGTTTATTTATTTATTTTTAGTTTTCAACATTCATTTCCACAAAATTTTGAGTTTCAAATTTCCTCCCCATCTCTCTCCTCCCCAACCCCAAAACACCATGCATTCTGATTACCTCTTCCCACAATCTGCCCCCTGTTCTATCACTCCCCTCCATTCTCTTATCCCCATCCTCTCTCTTTTCTTGTAGGGCAAGATACATTCCTGTACCCTATTACCTGTGTTTCTAATTTCCCAGTTGTGTATAAAAACATTTCCCAACATTTGTTCCTAAAACTTTCAGTTCCAACTTCTCTCCCTCCCTCCCTCCCTACCCATCCCCATTGAGAAGGTAAACAATCCAATATAGGCTATATATGTGTAGTTTTGCAAAAGACATCCTTAATACTCATGCTGTGTAAGACTATATTTCCCTCCATCTTATCCTGATCCTCATTTATTCTATTCTCTGCTTTATTCTTGGACCTCCCCAAAAGTGTTTACTTCTAACTAATCTTTCCCTTCATTTGTCCTCCCTTCTATCAACCCCTACCAAACTTCTTCCCTCTCCCCTACTTTCCTGTAATGTAACATAGATTTTCATATCATATTCAATTTGAGTGTATATGTTATTCCATCCTTAAGGCAAATGTGATGAGAGTAAACTTCATTTTTTCACTCTGACCTCCCCTCTTTTCCCCTCCACTGAAAAACGTTTTTCTTGCCTTTTATGAGAGATAATTTGCCCCACTCCATTTCTCCCTTTCTATTCCCCATATTCCTTTCTTATCCCTTAATTTCATTTTTGTAGATATCATTCCTTCCTATTCAACTTACCTTGTACTCTCTCTTGCTCTCTCTCTCTCTCTCTCTCTCTCTCTCTCTCTATATATATATATATATATATATATATATATATAATATATTATATATAATTATATATGTATACACACTTATGTGTGTTTGTGCATGTGTGCATGTGTGTGTGTGTGTGTGCGTGTGTGTGTAATACCTGAGACTACCCAAATGCTGAGAAGTTTCAAGACTTACAAATATTATCTTTCTATGTAGGGATGTAAATAGTTCAACTTTAGTAAGTCCCTTAAGATTTTCCTTTCCTGTTTACCTTTTCATGCTTGTCTTGATTCTGGTGTTTGAAAGTCAAATTTTCTTTTCAGATCTGGTCATTTCATCAAGAATGCTTGAAAGTCCTCTATATCATTGGATAACCATTTGTTCTCATGAAGTATTACACTCAGATTTGCTGGGTAGGTGATTCTTGGTTTCAATCCCAGTTCCTTTGACTTCTGGAATGTTCCATTCTTAGTCCTTGGATCCCTTAATATTGAAACTGCCAGATCCTGTGTTATTTTGATTGTATTTCCACAGTACTCAAATTGTTTCTTTCTGAATGCTTGCAAAACTTATTCCTTGACCTGGGAACTTTCAAATTTGGCTGCAATATTTCTAGGAGTTTTTCTTTTCAGATCCCTTTCAGGAGGTGATTGGTGGATTCTTCAGTATTCATTTTACCCTGGTTCTGAAATATCAGGGAAGGTTTCTTTGATAAGTTCATGAAAGATGATGCCTAGGCTCCTTTTTTGATAATGGTTTTCAGGTAATCCTATAATTTTTAAACTGTCTCTACTGGATCTATTTTCTAGGTCAGTTGTCTTTCCAATGAGATATTTAACATTGTGTTCTATTTTTTCATTCTTTGGTTTTGTTTTGTAATTTCTTGGTTTCTCATAAAGTCATTTGTTTCCATTTGCTCCATTCTAATTTTAAAAGAACTGTTTTCTTCAATGAGCTTTTGAATCTGCTTTTCCATTCGACTATTTCTACTTCTTAAAACATTCTTTTCCTCATTGACTTTTTCGATCTCTTTGCCATTTGAATTAATCTATTTTTAATGGTGTTATTTTGTTCATTAATGTTTCGAGTCTCCTTCAGCAAACTGATGACTTTCTTTTCAAGATTTTCTTGCATTGCTCTCATTTCTCTTCCGAAATTTTCCCCCACCTCTCTTACTTGATTTCCAAAATCCTTTTTGAGCTCTTCCATGGCCTGAGACCATTGCATATTTGTTTTGGAAGTTTTGGATGCAGAAGCCTTGACTTTTACGTCTACCTCTGATGGTATGCATTGTTCTTCTTCATCCAAAAGGATGGAAAAAAAATACCTGTTCACTAAGCAAATAGCCTTCTATAGTCTTGTTTTTTCCCCTTTTTTGAGCATATTCCCAACCAGTTACTTGACTTTTGAGTCCTTTATCAAGAGGAAGGTATGCTCTGGGGACTTGTAATTTCTCAGCTCTTCCCTGTGGAACAATGAAGAGAGAGGAGTTTACTCCTCTCTTGGCCTGTGCTCTGATCTGAGAGCAACCAAAAATTTTTCTGCCCAGAATCTGCAATTAGAATTTCCTTTCCAGAGCCTCTACCAGCTTCACCATGGTAGTGCTCCTCCTCATCACAGGATCACCCATCAGGGCTGCAGTCAAAATCTGCTGCTCGATTCCTAAAGGGCCTTTAGGCCAAGAGTTTCACAAGTGGACACTGTCACTTCAGTGGCTGCTGCTGGTGGAGCCAGTCCAAGTTCCCTTCTCACCCAGGTGAAAGAGCTTTCTCACTGAGTTTTGAAATTGTCTTTGGTGTTTCTGGGTTGAGCAATTTGGGATCCATAATTGCTACCTGGGATTCTGCACCGTGAAACCTGTTACAGTCCTGTCCCTGATGCACCATGTGATCAAGTCTGATCTGTGCTCCACTCTGAGCCTAGAGCAATAGACCTTTCCTGTTGGCCCTCCAGGCTGTCTTGGGCTGGAAATCTCTTTCACTCTCTTGTTTTGTGATTTCTGATGCTCTATAATTTGTTTAGAGCCATTTTACAGGTATTTTACAGGCTGTGAGGCAGAGCTTCTACAGGGCAATCCCTCTACCCTGCCTGATACTTCTGTCTTTTGGAAAGTCTCTCATGCATGTGTCTGAGGCTCTCAAGAGACTCCTTGGCTAAAGTTGTGTGCCAATTAGTAGGTAATTCAGAAAGGACAGTCCCTCACTGTGTCAGATCCTGCTACATGGTCTTTCTGAAGACAAGAACTGTAGCACAAAAAAAATTTGGAATGATTATAAGGCCATGCCACCACTATAGTTCTTCAAGTATCATACTGTGGTGGTCTGAGGAAAAAAGTTTTCATTTGATAGCTTTTTCTAGGCCCTCTAAAACTACATGAAATTAAAAAATATTTTGTGTGAATAAAATACACATCATTGGGGTTAGAAAGGAAGTGGGTAACTGGGAAAAATTTGCATCAAACATCTCTTTTTTAAGGGTAAGATATCCAATATATATATAGCATACTAGCAGAAATATATGTGATTAAGAGCCATTCCTTAATGCCTAAATGATCAAGGAATATGAGCCAAGAAAGGATAAGTTATTAAATACCAAGGAAAATTTGCTCCAATGAATTGGCAAAGATGACAAAAATTAGGGACTTCTGATTTTGCAGAAGGTGTGTAAAGGCAATGACACTGAGGCACTGCTGGTGAAACTGCAAATTGGTCCAAGTATTCTTGAAACCTTTTAGTTATCGTACTAAGAAAATGACTAAAATATCTATACCTTTAACCCCAAGATGCCACTTCTAGGCAAACACCATGAGGAAGGCAAGGACAGAAAGGAAGGCACATAATACACCAAGAGATTTAGAAGGAAAGAACTGGAAACAAAGCAAATCCAAGTTATTATGGAATAGCTTAAAAAAATTTTGAAAAATGAATGTGATAGAATATTACTGTCTTTTAAAAAATGATAGGTAAGAATATAGGGAAGCATAAAAAAACATATACATTCATGCAAAGTCAATTAAGGAGAACCAAGAAAACAAAGCATACTGTGGAGGACAGGGGTGCCCAGGACACTAAAATGCTGATATGTCGGGATCCTACCCTTTGAGTAGTTGACTCAGGCCTTCTTTCAGCCCAGGAAAACAACGTTAATTAAAAACCCACCATATTGTCCAGATTCACAAGAAATCTCATCATTGACTAGACTCCTAAGGAATCTGAGCATCTTCATGGAAACTGAATGTGTACTATTTACAGAAAAATTGTGGGAGGGATCTTAGGGTGGTCCAGCACTGTGGAAGGAGGGGTCTAGGGCAGGTCTTGAGGAGGAGTCTAAGGAGGATCTTGATGGGACTGGGGTGACTAGAGGTCAGAACCAAGAGAATTGGGATTTTGATGAGATCAAGGGTAGGAAGCAGCCAGAGGCAATCCAGAAGTAACAGACAATGGAGGGTTATGCTAGGTTAAAGCTATTTTGACAGGAACAAGGGTGGGAAGTAGCCAGAAAAATTTGGACAAAGGGTAATGAAAGGCTCATGGCCTCAGGCAAATTCTAGACTAAGTGGGCAAATTCAGGGAGAATTTAAGCTGAGTGGTTTCTCAGGGCCTATGAGACAAAATAGAACTCAAATTCTTTTGGGGTGAGGGGAAAATGTCTTGACTTGGGCCTGTACCCCATCACATACAATGATTGGAGAGAATGACAAAACCAAAGAAACCTTGAATTATGAATGACAAATTCATAAAAGAAGGGACAATACACTTTGTATATTATCAGTGTAGAACAATGCATCTACTGGAAGACTTGGTTTAATGTATTGGTTAGTTTTGCTGAGATGATTTTAAAAAATTATTTCTTATTCTTTGTTGCAGAAGACATCTTGCTAAGCAGGAGAAAGATGAAATGGGAGCTTAAATTGATGTAAATCAAACAAGAACAATTAAAATAATTAATGGTGCAATTTGACCACTATATATATGCCTTAGACTTTGAAGTGTATCTTCCCATTCTTTAGAGTGATTCATAGATCCTATTGCTTTGTTGTTTCTATTAACAAATTTGAGGCAGGATTATTCTCTTCATTATGGAATTCAGGGTTTTGATAAGTCTGTCTTTGTTACTTTTGGGGAAGCCACTGACTCTTAAGTTGTCTTTGCACGTCGATTTCACTAGTTGGTGCAGTAGATGAAATGCTAGAGATACATTCAGAAATGAATGATAACAGTGTTCAACTACTTGAAGGAGTGCCATGTTGAAGAGGGATTAGATTTCTTTTCTCCCTGGGATGAATAGGTAAACGTTATTTAGAATCATATTTAGGGCTGAGGTCAAGAAAAGTTTATTCCTAAGTAGAGCTGGCCCAGAGGTGGGATGGGCTGGCTCAGGGAGTGGTTGGTTCCCTTTTCATTGAACCTGGATGACTGATTATCAGGCATACTATAACTGATATTTCCTTTTCAAGTATAAATTATGCTACATCACAGAATTACACAGTGTCAGAGTGAAAAGGACTCTCAGAGATCACCTATTAGAGCACATGCATGGAAAACAATCCCTACTTCATTAAACCTAATACATTTTTGGTTAATGACCTCTCATGGTGAATCCACAATACGCTGAGGTGGTTCATTCTATTTTTGGACAGCTATAACTGTTAGGAGGTTTTCCCTGGCATCAAACTAAAATTTGCCTCTTTGTAACATCCACTCCATTATTTCTAGTTTTCTTTCTCTCTCTCATTTAGAATAAGTCTAATTCACTGAGGTCTCTTTCAACTCTGACATTTTGTGATTCAAAAACAACAGTAATAACAACTAAGAATAGTATTATTATTATTTTTATATTGTATACACTTTTTTAAATGTTACTATATTGAATATTCCTAATATCCTAACTATACAAAATGAAAGCATTACAAACATAAAGACATAGTGAAAAATGTATGAACCATGTGGAAACAAGATGAAGTACACATAATTCCCATCATCTTCTCTACCATCAGAAGTGTCCTGAAGGCACCTTCAGAGAATTTACAAAAAAAAAAAAAGCTTATATTTTAACATTTTTACTCATTTTTTCCTTAATGATACAAAGCAGTCGTAATATTCAGCTGTGCAATAGCTACAAGAAATTTAGTTAGTCCTATAGTCTAGTATCTAGTTAAATGAGAGGTCTGACTCCTTTGGTACACTTTATCTTCTTTATAGGTAATGAAGAAAGGTGATAAAAAATCAAGTCTGTGACTCAGAAGGTATCCATCAAAGAACAGACTGTACAAAATCAATGAAGATGGGCTCCAGGGAAGCATCTGTGCTCATGTCCCCAGTCTTCTCAGTGTACCATGGTTATGGGAAAATCAGACCTGTCCTGGTGAAAAACAAGAGACCTGAGATTCCTCAAGATATATTTCAAATTTTCTCCAGAGTCCTGGCTACAATGAGGACACTGGGGGAATATTTGCTGGGGAGTTTAAAGAAAGGAGAAGAGAAGAATCAAAGGAAACAGAGCCCTGAAAGCAGTTATAACTGCTGAGGCAAATTAATTGAGGGTAGGAGAGGTAAGGACATGAGATGTAGGGTGCTGGGAGGTCAAGTCTAGGGGATAGCCAGGGTTGGGAAACTTATGGCTTTTTTAAAATTAACAAACAGTGTTCTTTTTTTGAAATTATTAAGCATACAGTAGTTAGAGTTTTTACAGAAAAATACACATTTTAAAGTATATCTAATTGATGTTTCTTGAATGTGGCCTTATTTGATGATAGCTAAATGAAAAGGTTCTCCATCCCTGGTAGAGCCACTTCCATGCATTGTTGATATAGGTTAGAGACATAAGTATGAATAATGAGGCTTGCAGTTTCCTTGAGGTAGGGTGAGAGAAGTGCAGTCCTCTCTTCCCCTTTGGAAAACTTCCTCAGGGAAAGAGCATGACTTTAATGAAGTGTTGGATGTTAGAGGGATGGTGAGGTTGTAGACCAGCTAGAACTAGAAAGGAGAAAGGACAGGATGTGGGAAGCAATACCCCTTCAAGAGTAGGACAGTGATGAGGGACACTGCCCTGATAGTTGGGAGGTAATTCCAGCTTTAGAAAGAAAAGAAAGGAGAGAGTAAGCAGAAAAAAGAAAAGAAATATGTTATAGGGAGAAAGAAAAAAAGATGGAGGGGAGGAGTAGGAATGGAGAAATAATATAGAAATGGACTATGATCTTGTTTTTTGTCACAACCCATTCCTTCCTTGGGTGCTCCCAGGTCAAATCTTATGTTTCCTGGTCAATCTTCTTCCCTGGGCCATCACTTTCCCCTGCTTTAATCTTCATAAACCTTCCTCTTGTGAACATTTTCCCTTTCCCTCCCAAATTGAGCATAAGTGACTTTCTGGGTTAAATCTCAGAAAATCCTTAACTACTTCCCCTGGAATGTATAGCCATTTTCTGTGTGCCATCTAATCTACCTGACAAGCCCCAGTTACTTGAATCATGAAGTTATAAAGAAAAGATGAATAGGGGTTAAAACCATCTTTAGTACTGGCAGAACAAGGATGATGTCCTCAATATTGGTGAAATTCACCAAAAGCAGCAATACTATAAGAAAGGAGGAAGAATATCTATGTGGAATGTTAGTAAGTTATTCCCAAAAGTGTGATGAAGATCAAAACGAGGCTCCAAACAAACCAGTACATCCAATCTTCCTTGAGAGTAAACCTTGAAGAGCAGACCAAGTCTTGTCACCTCTCAGAAACTGGTGTAAGGCAGACTATACAGTTTCTCTTCCCCAAGCCTACCTCTAAAATGGCTGGAACCACTTGAAACTTGTCTCACCTACATTCTCAGCCCACAGCTGGCTTTCTCCACCACCTCTAGATTACCTGACATACCAAATTACACAGAACCTGTTCCATCCTCAGGAACCCTCCCCTTTCCCCACCCCAGAATGACTCAAGAGATCTCTGGGCCACTATACGTGTGAACAAGAGAAATCCACATACAGCTGTGGGAAACTGGGGTAAGTCACACTTGTCTTTGAAAGAGAAAAAGGGATCCTTGCGGTCAGGTTGTCCAGAGATCAGAGTAAGAACAGGATGGGAAGTTGACCCTCAGTATATCAGGAGGACAGCCCTTTAATATTGTCCAATTACCCTGCCCCGTATCCCTGTCCCCATGTTGTATCTTGGCAACTGTGACATGCCCACAAATAAGGAATACAAATGCCTACTTCTGGTGAATATGTCACTGCCACGATCCCATTGAGCTGCCACCAAAAGGGAGGTCTCAAAATTCGCTCTGAAAGAAGACATTGATGGTCAAGGTCATAATCATTCAGATTGTACCCTAAACCCCTTTAATGTCAGCTCTGACTAAAGGACTCAGGACTCCTCCACAAAAGACTGGAAGCATGAGTTTTCTCCAACTAATCTGTCTCACAGCAGATGACCACTGGCCCAACTCTCCAGCTAAATGGAGGAGGGACTGAAGTGGAAAGATGTGAATCACTTATGGTTTCATGGTCCCCAAAGACACTTCATTACCACTTCTTTGCACCCATATTTTCTCATGCTGGGGACATTCCAGAAGAGAATACAGACCACCAACCTCATGGACAGAAGTTGTTAGTGGGAGCATCCAGGGACTCAGAGATAATTCCTTAACTCCAGTCACAGATGCTAGAGAAAAAAGGAACTCAAGACAGTGATACATATTGCACTACTGTAACTTTTCTGTCTCTATTGCCTTATGAGCAAGGCACTCCAGAAAACCTCAAGGGTATTTATTTTAGAGATTTCTGGTGCTATTGTTGGGCTAAATGGATGGGGAAGGGTAGAGGCACTAAGTGTTCAAATTTCTCTAACTTCCCAGCTCAAATTGGGTTCAAGAGGAATTATTTGCCCCGACTTTTTTTTGTTCCTACTCAGGGCAGAGGAAGGAGATATGGCTGATCGCAGGAAGAAGAGGGGTCATGGCCATATGCTCCAGGCTTTCCAACTAATAGACCCATCCTTGGGTCCCTCTGACCCCTACTTGCTCCTATTACTCACTCACAGATTTCTCCACTCAAACCCCAGAAACTGTCCACCAACCTCAGAACAGAGCATACTTATTGAGAATAAAGTTAGACTATATAGAGGAGGCTCCAAGGAGTGTATTAGTGTGAAAGGTGTAAAGAGGTACTTCCTTGAATATTTTTGGGAGTCAATCAGTCAATAATCATTTATTAAGTGTGCCACATATTGTTCTAAGTGCAGGGGATACAAAAAAAGGCAAAAAGCAATCTGTGATCTCAAGGAGCCCACAGTCTAATGTGGGCAACAACTTTCAGAGTTATGTGCAAACATGAAATGTTTTAGGTAAGTAGGAAATAGTCCTTTCTTCATCCCTACCATTCTCTTTCCCACTCTCTCCTCCCCCTCCCTCTCTTCCTTTCCTCCTTCCTTCCTTCTTTCCTTCCTTCCTTTCTTCCCTCTTCCTTTCTTCTCCTCTGCTTCTTCTCCTCCTTCCTTTCTACATTCTCCTTCTTACTTTCCTCACTTTGTCCTCACTCCCCTTTTTCCTTTCTTTTCTCCTTCTTTCTTCCATTCTTCCTTTCCTTCCTTCCTTTCCTAATGCTTAGATCAGTGCTTAGCCCTTAGAGGTCGCTTAATAAATAATTATTAAATTGAATTGTTCTCACTTCATCCTTAGCAATATTTTTCTGTGGCATGTGCTGTTATAAATCCCATTCTACATGAGAGCAAACCGAGGCTTAAAGGTAAAGAGACTGGTCTAGGGTCACACAGTAAGTGTCTGAGGCAGAAAGTGAATGCAGTTCTTTCTGACTCCAACTCTGAACATCGACTGTGTCACTCAACTCCTTCTGAACCACATTGTTCCTGGGATCTCACTTCTTAATTGTATTCTATGGCACTTCACAAGGAGGGGTTCAAAGTAATAATGCTGCTGCCATTGATATTTTTCCTATTAATTTATTAGTCATTAAAATCATATGTGTCAAATAAATGCAGTAATTTCTCACATGAGAATAAGATCTTCCCATATCAAAATATCTTTCACAAGCCAAAGATGGGTCATAGCAGCCTACTGATGCTTATTTGCCCTTAGAAGAGTGGGTATTCTCTACAGATGGTAATCAATTCTGATTAATTAACAATTAATGAGAAGAATGAATGTTATAATGAAAGGTGGACCTATTGTAATGAGGGGTTAGGGAATGTGACTTTTATCATATCACTCTTACTCTCAGGCCATTCCCAGGCCCCAGCTATCTAAACTCCCAGACCCAAGCCTAGAACAACACAATGAGCTTCCCCAGCTGGGTGGGGCCTGAACAAGATTGAGGAGAATGTTAAATCCAATGTCATTATCAGCTCTTTATTTCAAAGGCTAATTTGACCTAGAAGAGAAAGAGGAAATAGGAAGGGAAAACATCCTGGATCTCCCCAAAAGTAAGTGGTTATTAATATAAGTGAACAATAATCATTTTCTCATTTGATTCATAAATTGGCAGAATCACATTTAGCTTTGTAAGCGTTCATAGATATAGGACTCCAGAGACTGTTTTCACTAATTGTCTGAAGTCTTAGAGCAAAAAAAGTGGTTCCATAAGAGTTAGTAAAGACATGGAGAGAGAAAGAAGAGGCAAAGGAAGGAAACTAAGATCAGTTACTGGGTTAAGTAATAAAATATTGAATGACTTGAAAGAATATGAGAAGGAAACAAGAATAGAATCTCTCAACTTTCTGTAATTCTCCACTCCATTCTTAATTAGACCTTGGGAAACAAACAAACAAAAAAGTAATGATACATCTGATCCCTCTCTGGGTAGGAAGGTAATGGTGCAGATCCCAAGGGGGAAGTAGTTTAAAACTTCTCTGAGAATTCTGGCATTTGGAGTTATTCTCATTTTCCTGCCCAGGTAAATATTGGGAATTACAGAGGAGGTGGATGCAACCCCAGAGATGGCTTGAATGAATCTTTCTGGAATTTCAGGAAAGTGATGGAGAGCAGCACTGATTCTGACAGAGGGGGTGGAGATGGTATTGACCATGTCACCAGGGCAGCCAAGGTCTTCAACCAGCCCAAGGAGATGGGATGGCAGCAACAAAGTAGAAGACAAACCTGATCATTAATGGATGTCTACCTGTCCCCCAGCCATGAATCTGGGTGAATGAACAAGTGTCTCTTTTCTCCTTCCACTGTCTCTTCCCTTCTTTTCTTCCATCCTTCTGGGAAGAGACATATCCAAAATTTTTCATTCCATTTAAGCTTTTTTTTAATATTTAAAGGTACTTTCATCAAGCTTGGTTTCTGTAGACCAGACCTGCACAACATGCTGCCCTCAGCCTACTTGCAGCCTGCCAAGAAATTTTGGACAGACTGCCACTGTCCACTGTCTTCTGTTTGTCACATGACCTGCAGCAATCAACCATGTTCAGTCTTTCTTTACTTACCTTTACTTAGAAAATGAGCTGCTAAAAATCTATCTTTGGCCTAAAGAACTTTATCCAATTTTAATTTTGTCTCCTATCAACTGCCAAGTTTGCAGGTCTGATCTAGATAAAAGAACGAATCTCTATTGTGCCTTTAGGTTTTATACACCTTGAAGTTGCATCATGAGTCAGGAGTATTAGGCTGCCCTGGTCCTCAGATTGACACTTTAAGATTGGACCTGTGAGGTTGGAGCTTTAGCCCAACACTACTTCTTCTGGTGACAAGACCAGGGAAGGAAAGAGCTGGGATCATGACTGATGCTCCCCTGAATCTGAGGCACATGGACATCAAGAGTAGAGTTACTGGGCCTGGAAACTATTGAAAATCCCAAAGGGACTCTAAACTGTCATGTGAACAGAGGCCCCTCAGTGGTGCAGGGTTTAGAGCACTGGACCTGAAGTCTTCCAAGAAGATGCAGGTTTTTGTGATTTTCAATCTTACTCTAGATATATATTTGTTAGGGTGTCTGGGCCTGAGCTGTCAGGCCCACAGGCCTTATCTTACCAGCAGTGCCTGTAGGCCTTGATGGAGTGAGCTTGTTCATGCCTTACCAGTTTCCCCTCAGTTTACCTGAGTCATGACTTGTGAATGCCGTCCAAGAGGTTGGGGGTTGGAAATTCCCTTACAATTCCCCCTTTTTGTTTTGACCCAATCTTTCCTTGAGATCAATGATATTCTGTCTGCTGGATATTAGAGCGTCCTGGAAAGCTCGCAAAGCAAATCTGATACACATAGGCACTAGTAGCAATCCTAGCAATACTAATACAAAACCTGTCACTAAAGGAGAGAACCATGTTTTTATATGATTCCATGAACTTAAAATTTTGAAGAACTTAGTTATCTTTGAGGCCATTTTTTCAGGTGCAAAATCAACATCTGCCTCTTCATCTAATTCTTCAGTCAATTTAGTTAATTTTTGGATTTCCAATGTGACATTATCTGAAATTAATCCATGCAATTGAGCCCTAATTCCTTTCCATTGGACTTGTGACTCATTATATAACCTCTTAGTCAAACAAAGGCATTATATCTATAATCACATTGTAATTTGTTTTGTAACAGCAGCATAGATACCTCTTCTCCAATGACTTCATTTACCTTTTGGAGTGTATGAATGGCTTCATAAAGCTCATTGTCTATTTTTGCTTGTTGCTTAAAACTTGCTGAAACATTTTTCATAAGAGTATGTAATTCAGAAGCTTGAACTATTGTATTTTGTGTATTAGAGATAGATACAGCCAATGCAACGGATGCTAAAATAGCTTCTACTAATAACGTGATTCCTAACACAACACAAGAAACACATCTACGTACTCTAGTAGTCATAGTGGTTAATTGCTTGTCCCAAATATGTATTACTTCATCACTAGGTGTTCTCTGCCATCCCTTAGCCTTAATTACTCTCATGGCATATCAAGGTCTTGTTAGAATAAACATTATTCCTTCAGTCTTTGGTCCTATACCTTCTTGCACAGAACAATTCTGGCATGTAAAATTGAAAATTCCTGTCAAGTTCCGATGTCTCCAATTTAGATCTGTTGTCTCTATCCCATAGAAATACATGTTTGTTCCCTAGACAAACTTTGCCCATTAAAGTAATGTTGTTAGATTTACTTGGTGATGATACAACAGGCATGCCCTGCACTGTTTGTCCTCCCATTGCTAAGATAACTTTATCTATTCCCTGAACAGGCCTTACAACTTCAGGATACCCCTTATAATCGATATACATTTGTCTAGGCATATTTGGGGCATATTTTTCATCAGGTAAGTATGTAAGATTGTGACATGAATACAACATTTCTGTGTAGTTTCCCATAATCAAGTTTGTCTCCTGACAATTTTCAAATGGTAAAAAATCTGTATACAAATGCCAAAGGGTTACATTCTCTTTTTTTGTAAATTACAAAATGGCTTATATTTCATACCCCAAGCAAGTCCCACAAAGTCCTTGTTTGACCAAACTACCATTGTCCCATTTATCCTCCAAGTAAATAGGTTATAAGCGTGCCACGTATCATTTTCATCCAGTGCCTCTTTTCCATCCACAATCGTGGCACACCAAGGATACCCCTCTATTCTATTCACCTGTGTGAACGTAAAACTAAATCCATTCCAATTCCCAGAAATACCCTTCTGTAGACAAAGTGGAAAACCTGAGACTAGTCCTGAAAAGTTGAAATGTCTCTGAAATAGAGTCCCATTGTTACCATTTTCTAGTCCATCCTCTTTAAACATGTGAGAAATATTGCCTTGAATAATAAAGTTAGGCATTGTCTCACTCCATGACATTACCCTTAACCATGGTGGATTCTTGATGAATGCCCATCTCTGTTGTTCCTTCAGTGCAGGGTTGATGGATGCAGTGTTGTTGAGTGTCATGAAGAGTACAAGAAAAATGAGAGGAGTCATTGTGACCTAACTGAATAAATTTCTCCAGAAGTTTTCTTATTTGTCATTGATGGTGCCTCCTTGCTCCCTGTGACCGCTTCACCTTGACCGTTGTCCTCTACCACTCTTATCCTTCTCACTGGAACACACGCTTCTTTATTGTTATCTGTTAAAATACAAACATACCCTTTTCTCCACGTTAATACTGTATGAGGACCAAATCATTTTTTATTCTCATCATGCCACATTACTTTACGGGTTGCTTTCAGGGCACTTGTTACTGCTGACTCAGTCTTTGCAGACTCCAACTTATTAGGAAATGTTAAGAATTTCATAGCAGCCAATAAGTCATCATCACCAAATTTTAAATAATTTAGTGTATAAACAGCCAATTGTAATTTATCATCATCTCCTGGTTCAGCTCCCCCTTTTTGTTTTTCCAAGTAAGTTTTCAGGAAGCGATTTGCTTGCTCTACCATAACTTGACCAGTGGGATTATGGGGGATTCCTGTGGCATGTAAAATGGAGAATTCTGCCATAAACTGTTCAATGGCTTTGTTGATATAAGCTGGACCGTTGTCTGTTTTAATGCTTTTTGGTACTCCATGATGTGCGAAGCAGTGTAAGAGATGTGCCCTCACATCTTTAACAGCTTCTCCACACCTGGCTGTTGCCATTATGAAACCTGAAAATGTGTAAACAGTGACATGAATGTGTTTTGCTCTTCCAAAAGATGGATAATGAGTAACATCCATTTGCCATATACAATTTGGGCCATCACCCTTAGGGTTTTTTGGATTACAAGAAGGCGGGGGTAAGAATGGAACATATTGTACACATTGCTTAACTATAGATCTAGCTTCTTGTCTGGAAATACCATTAAGATGTCTTAAAGACCGTGCAGACAAATGTAACCGGGAACGTGTTTGTCTTGCCAATTCAGTAGAATAAAATGTTTGAAGTCCATTGTCTGCCATCTCATTACCCTTGGTCAATGGTCCAGGTAAATTAGAATGTGACCGAATGTGTGTAATATAAAATATTGTTGTTCTGATCCTTACTGCTTGTTGAACTTCTCTAGTTATCTGTGTAATACTATCTGCCCTATCAGGGATATAAGCTGATTCTAATCTAGGTATCAATAGTGCTGTATATTTGCTGTCTGTGATGATATTGCAAGGTTCTTTAACATACAGTAATGCTTGCAACACTGCATATAACTCATTTTGTTGTGTAGAATTAAATGTTGTTTTAAATTTATGCATCTCCTTTTTGGATGGAATATACATAGATGCCTTACAATTTTTTGTCACATCTGTAAAAACATTAACTCCCTCCACAGGTGTGGGAGAGCACTTTTCAGCCCAAGACCATGGCCATGTGGTAAATTGCTGGCCGAAAGGAATTGGGAAGCCATGTTGAATATTTTGATTAATCAATATCTGCCATTGCACAAACTCTTGTATGCAGTTCTCTATTTGTTGACTTGTATACATAGTATATATCATGTGAGGTTCCTGTCCTACTAACATCCTTACTCTCTTCACTGCCTTATGTATTACTTGGGCTACCAGCACAGCATAAGGCACACAAGCACTGTTCTTTATTTGGGCTAAATGTACCCACTCAATAATCCCTTGTTTTCGTAGTAAAACGCCTGTGGGTATTTTTTCAGTGAACAAGATGGCTACTTCCAAATCCTGTGATTCTAATATCCTACTAGTAGTGCACTCCATAATCCTTTTCAGAACTAATTTCAAACATTCTAATGCTTCGTCTGTCCATTCTCTGCATGAGTTTAATTGAGATGGACCTTTTGATAAATCATATAATGGTTTCATTTGATCTGTTGTGATCCCCAACTGTGACCTACACCACTGAATTTCTCCTATCAATTTTTGAAAGTTGTTTAAAGTGGTAACCTTTGTAGAATCTAAGATAGGTGATTTCAAACTTAAACCTTGCCACTGAATAGATGTACATCATTGTTTCACAGGCTAGTTTCTCCTTTTCTGATTACATTTACTCTGGAAGAAACCTTTTTAGAAATTAAGTTGTTAATAAGTTCAAACACTAAATTTAACTTTTGCTTAGACCAAGGAATGACTACAAGTTCAGATTATAAGAGCAAGATCTTTTATGCTTTATAGAGCATTGCATACTAATTTATCAATACATTGTCTTGAAAATGAAAATTTAAAACTGTTTAAATTTGTCCTGTTGTTAACAGTCACTAAACTTTTATAAAGAAAATTAGTTGAAAACCTTCAATATGGTAGTTCTCTTCCCCTGATCTAATCTGGAATGATAAGATTTACAATTCACTGTAGACCCAGCTGAACGATGAGTTGGGACTTCAGGGCAAAAAAATCTTAATGGTTCTAACCTTTACTCAAGTAATTTTACGTCTGTGTCCACTCCTTAAGAACTTCTTTGAAAGAGAAGGCTTTTGAATCTATCAGCTGAAGGGAGGGAGACTTCTGGACAACTGCCCAATGACTCCAAGTCTGCTCCGTTCTACTGGAGAGTTCAAAAGCTTTATCTCTGTTGAGGTGTCTCTTTTAGATCTATGTATTATTCCAATTTGCCTTAGTGCCAAATAATATAACAAATCCTGATCTGTTTTAAACATCCAATTAGGAGTGACATGTTTCACTTAAAATCTGACCAGAATAACTACTTTTTGGTTATTTCTCATTATACAAAAAAACTTCTCTTTTAGGTGAGGTATGAGATAATGAAAATGCTAATCAGCCTGCCTCTGATCTCCTCTTGTCTTTGTCTCCACTTTCACAACCTACCCAGGGTTAGAAAGTAGAAAGAGAGAGAGAATTTTGCCAACAACTTTCCAAAAATTTGCAAAACTTTTATGCTTTCCTTAAACTTCATACCCATATTGTTCTCCTAATGGGCTTTGATTAAAGCCCCTTTGAAACTGCACATATATTATTTCCTTGCATTTCTTTATCTAAAACTGTATTTAGCAATCATATAAACTAAACAATATAAGATTAGTTTCTCTCTTTCTCTCTCCCATTCTCCTCCCTGATGTTGCAGCCATCAGAGAGAAGGGAGGAGGGGGAGGAAAAGAGATAACATTTCAAATTCCAGCTACAATGGAGCTGGCCATAATAACTCACAAATGCACACAGAACATGTAAAGTCAGAACACATATACAGACAATAAAAAAGAGTCCAAAAACTGAGAAAATATTGTCAGAAATTCTCTGCACAAATTATAACGTTGGCTTATTTTCTATCACTGTGTAACAAACATCTTTCATACAATTCAGATTTCCAACTAAGTAATCTTGTGCTTCAAGAGTGGTATGACTATATTGTACCAATCAGGGGGCTGTCTAGAAAAGACTGAATGTAAAGACTATCTGGTCCACAATTGATTAATTTCTTTGAGAATTTAAAAATCCAGAGGGGTATGTTCTCTTATAGCCACTCCTGGGTTATAGGGATGTGGGGTTTCTATTAATGCCAATGTTAGCCTCATTTCCAAAAGTATTCCTTCTCCTCTTTCTGTGGCTTGCTGAAGGACTTTTTGTACAATCCCTTCAGGCTCCTGGAGTTTTGCACAAACGTGATCTAGACTTGTAGAATGGAGGAGCAGTGGGAGGAGGAGGCTCTATATTAAATTTTTGTGTGACTGACTCCATTAGGTCTTCCTTCTCTTTTGTATTAGAGGTTGCATCCACCTCTATTGCTTTTGTGGCTAATGATACTTGTTGGGGTTTCTGTAGACATATTTTAAGTACATTCCAAATAAAAAATATTGTAACAGGAGAGGCACTTGGTCTGACCTCTCTATAATACATACTCATTAGATTGCCTACTGTTTCCCACTTTTCAAGAATCAATATCACCAGAAGGATTTTCAACAAGCCAAGGAGATACTTTGTATGCTGATTCTAGGAACATTTTAATTTGAGAAGGGCCTACTGAGCAACCCTGTTTCTTTAGCATTTTGTAAATAAACCTTTCAAAAGATTCCTTTTCTAGACTTACTTCTGCAATCTTTTTTAAAATGGCCTATTTTTCCACATTTGTAACACTTATGACCCTGTTTTATATTGACCTCCCTGAAATATTGCCATCTCACTTGTTCTACTACTACTTGCCAGGTCTGTGTGGACACTGGAGGTTTATCAGTCACCCAAGGACATATCTTCTCTGTTTGTTCCAAGAATTGTCTAATTACTTGCAACTTTATTGTGACTCCTTGGCTCTTTGCTTTCTTATTGATAAGACCTGTGTAAGCTTTCTTATCTAATTGTCCTGTAGATGTAGTTAGCCTCATAATGCTAAAAACCCAACTCACTGCTTAATGAAACTTAAGCAGGTTACTTACAGTCTGTAGTTTTTTCTTTTTCTCTCTCAGGTGGCTGAGCATGCATCGTCCTGTCCTCTTTGTTTTGCTTCCTTGTCTGCTACATAGTACTACTGAATGAGGCTAGAGAAATGATGGAACTATGCTGACTAGGTTCAATATAATTTTATGTTATATGACTCCAACTGGGTCTGAAACAACACAATCCTTTTATAACTCCCATATCAACTCACTATCCCACTCTTCACAGTGGTTTTTCCAAACTTTTTTTATCCCTCTTCAAGATTCCCATGGATCCCCATTTCCCTGTCTATAATGTACAGAAAGGGTAGGGAGGGTGAGTGGGTGAAGATAGGGAGGGGTAGGAGCTTTAGTGCCAGAGATAAGAAAAGAATAGAGAGGCTGGGCAACTCAAGAATAAAGTCATGACAAAGTAAAGGAGTTTAGCCCTCTGAGAACGAGCTGACACTGCCTGCAGTAATAGGTGGGACTCTGTCATTTTCCCATATGTCAGTTTTACCTCCTGAGTTGTCACATGAGCCTTCTGATCCACCCCAGGGAGACTTACATAGTCCTGGCAAATTCAAACTTAGACTCCTGCACAGTTCCCAGTAGGGAACTCTTCTTTTCCTTTGGTCACTGATGCTACCACTCTCCAATCTGACTGCACCCCCCCCTCTCCTTTCAACTCTCTCTTTTCTCCTCACAAGCTCATTCTCCTCCTCAGGATTTCTAATACCTTTAAAATTCAATAAGCAGAGAGGAGCACACTGAATGTACTGTGAGAGCTTAAGCAAGGAAGCTAAAGCTGAAGTCTCCTTGAAGGGTTATGGGCAGAATTCTAGAGGTTTCTGAACTTGGATAGGAAAAAGAATGCATCTATATTTTCACCTACCTCAAACTGAAACTTGGCATTTTCTTTAGTTATTAACATGGGCAAGTAAAACATAAAGGTCTCAAAGCCTTCACCAGACTGCCAAATAGGGACAGGACACATGAAATATTAAGATTTCCCCAGGTAAAGGGACACTTATGATCTCATGGAATGTGCCCAGTCTCCCCCTTAACTCTGTCAATCCCTTCAGCACCAACATCCCTAAGAAACTCCTCAGTGCCATTGGCCTCCCTGGTCCTCACTTCCTCAAATTCCCTCTGTGCCCTCAGTTCTTAGGCTCACAAGATCATAGATGTAGAACAGGAAAGTATTTCCCTCTGTCTTTTTTGACTTCACAGCTCCCTAAGTCCCCCAGTCAACCATTACTTCATTTTCATCTGCTTCTCAAGTCAATTATTCAATCAATAAACAGCTATTAAATGCCAAGTGCTGTGCATGTGCTGTAGATACAAAGACAGCAGTGAAATAATCCTTCCCCTCAAGAAACTTACCCTCTATTGAGGGAAACAATATGTATGTACAGGTGTGTATAAAATATTAGGGAAACTAAGTATAAGTTTGTTTCAGGGGCAGGGATGAGGAAAGGCTTCATGTAAGAGAACCTCCCTGAATTCAGCCTTCTAGGAAGATAAGGATTCTAAGACAGGAAGATGGGAGGGGAGGAGGAGAGCATTAAAGGCAAAGGAGGCCAGGTTGTACTCCCTAGGTTCCTCTTGTGTCTCAGTTTCATCATGTTGCTCATTCTCTTTAGTCCTCTTAGCTTCTCTGGCTCTTCAAGAATAAAATCTCTTCTGTTCCCTCATTTCCCCCAGTTCCTTCCACTTCTCCACTAACCTCAGTCTCATCAGTTCCTTCTTTACTTCCCATTTCCCACTTTATAGCTTAGTTTTACAGAAAGCACTTTGGATTTTAGTGAGAGGACCTGGGTTCAAATCCTGGCTGTTAGACTTATTAGCTAGTTAACCTTAGTCAAGTCAATTAATCTCTTCAGGCCTCATGTGTGAAATCGATTGGACTTCATTATCTTTAAATTCCAAGTCCAACATTCTATGATTCTAGTCCTCTAAATTCCATCTCCCTAGATCCCAAACCCATCTGAATCACTCAGGGTCCCCATTCTCCTTCTACTTCTCACTGCTTATTACATTGCCTAATATGCCAGGTCATTCAAGGCACTGCCCTATCTACTCTATCATCTCCTGGACTACTAGAGGCTGATTCCCCAATATGGCAAGACAAATTTCTTCATTAGCCCCTCTATCTACCCTTCACATGCACAAGAAGCTTTTTCCTACCCACCTGTATCTTTGTTTACATTCTCCCTCCTCCCCTTCTACCTTAGGTATGATTCTCTATCTCATTTTCTACATTCTTTCAACTTCTGTCATTTGTGCAAGGAGCACCTACTGTATGAAGCCTTCCCTGATTGCCCCACATACAGTGATCTCTCTGAAGTAGGCCCAGGGAGTCAATAATGTTTTCAGTCCTGGGGACAGTGATTTCTGCCTAATGCTCTAAAAAAAACTAAATAACCTAGTTTCTAGAGTCCCAAGGCAAACACATACCTACGTACAAAGACTGGGGACTGAGGATGTTAAAAATGAAGTCTTACTTTTTAAGTTGAATTGAATGGTGCACTATATGGGGTAATTACAGTGGCTGACCTGTTTAGAGCCTCTACTAGGAGGGCCCTCACATTGCAAAAGGTCATTTTTGGCCTTCTGTAGCAGCTCTATGCCACTTAGATACCACCAATTTGGGGAACTGACTCTGGAGCAAGTTTTACCTTCCCAATAGCTGTGTCCTCTCCACTTGGTCCCTTCTTCCACTCTGTCCCCTGATTTGTTTCTATTTGACAAGCTGTAGTGGGTAGAGAGAATGGGAGAGATCAAATATCTCTCAAGGTTGTTCTTTTGATCTTTTGCTTTTTTTTGATATAGTTCTCTTTATGTTTTGACTCTCCTTTGTTAATGTATCAAGACCATAGTTTGTTTCCCAAGGCCTAATTAATAAAGGGATAGGAGAACCACTGAAAGTTGAGAAATTCTTTTCTTTTTCCTTCCCATAATCTTTCAAGTTGTTCAATTTCTTCTTACCTAAGAACTTTCCCAGTAGGTATTGTTTTCTTTCATTTGCCCCTTCCTCCTCCATATCTTCACTAACCCATATCAAGGTACCTTTTTGTTCTGCTAAAGACTTCAGAAAAGTTGAGAAGGGAGTTTCTGGATTCCTTATGATCTAGAAGCTTTATAAGGCTCCATGTAACTGCTTATAATTCACAAGATATGCTGGCAATTTGGGACTAGACTTTTTTTCTTCTTTATGAATTTCTAAAATATGCAACAATTAACTTTTTTGTCTCATATAGTTCATTCATTATGAATGAAATATTCATAATATTTTGAAATACCGTGCTGATAAACCAGGCTTTAATTAAGCCCCTTTGGATTCAAATACAGCTACTTGGCTATGTCTTTGAACTCAAATAACACTGCCTCTCACTGATTGGTCAATAATACATCCCAGCCCAAGCCTCACTTGCTCATTGTTTGGGTTTTGATGACACAGAGTGAGTATAATTTGTTCTGGCCAGAAACAATGAGAGTATTCCCTTCCCAGATTGATTCTTTTAGGAAGTCACACATACACACATTCTGAAATCCAGTGACACTGGCCTCGTTGATGACCCTCAAATAAGGCATTCCATATTCTGACTCCAGGCATTTTCTCTGAATGCCTGCATGCCTGGGTGCTCACTCTCCTCACCTCCAACTCTTGGCTTTCCTGGATCCTTCAAGTATCAGCTCAAAATCCTCCCTTCTACAGGAAGGCTGCTCTTAATCTGTTCTTACTTCTAGTGCCTTCCCTCTGTTGATCATGCCCCATTTATTATGAATATAGTTCACATGCATATTATTATTTATATGTTGTTTCCCTTATTAGACTCGGAAGTCCTTGAGAGCAGGAAATGTCTTTTAACTTCTTTTGTATCTCAAGTGCTAAGCACAATGTCTAACACATAGTGTGTGAGTTAGTGAAAGCTGTCTCATTCTAAGGCAGCAGACAGCCTCTAAAATTGATCCAGGCCTAAAATGGGGGTTGGAGGCCTCAGTTTCAATTTACCCTGAGTCAGGTGATTTTGGGAAAACCAATTTTTTTAACTGCTTTACAAAACTCTAATTGACGCATCAGTTCATCAAGTTTTAAATAAGGGTTTATACCTTTTTTTTGGATTAGAACTCTTCCTAGTTTGTGCCAGCAGATTGTGAGGCCACCTATCTCCATCAATAGGGAGAAAAGGTTGAGCACGTGGTGGGGTAATTCTGTAGAAGTATATAATCTGTTTCTGTGTTGGATGCCACTTGCTCTCCTCACTACTCCACCCTGTTGAGGAGGATGTCCAACTCTCGTGGAATTTGCTAATAAATTTACCTTTCTGTCTCTACCTGGAGAAGACTCTGTGGTTTGTCAGGGGTCTTGGGTGGTCTTCCACCCCACTTAGTTTCTTAGGTACTTATTAAATGTTTATTGACAGAGAGAGGGAATACTTCAGTCTTTTGGACAGCTTCTCATGCATGTGCCTGAGGCTCTCAAGAGACTCACTGAGTAGTGTGCCACCTAGCAGGTATTTCAGATAGGACCATTCCCTCACTGTGTAAATCCTGTCACATGGTGTTTCTGAGGGTTTAAGGAAGGTAGCACAAGAGCCTGTTTGGAATGTTTATAAGGCAGTGCCACCACTATAGTGTCCCAGGTATTATACTGTGGTGGTGCTCAGGAAAAACATATACATTTGTCAGCTATTTCTAGGCTCTCCAAAATTACATAAGATTAAAAACATTTTATATGAATCAAATATATATCAGCAGGATTAGAAAGGAAGTAGCCAACCGGGAACATTTTGTATCAAATGTCTCATTTTGAAAGGTATGATATTCAGTTTATATAGGGAAATAACAGAAATATAGGAGGCTAAGGGCCATTCCTTAATGGCTAAGTGATCAAAGAATATGAGCCAACCAATGACAAGTGACCAAACAACAAGGGAAATTTGTTCCAAATCAAATTTTCTCTAGTGGATTATAAAAGATGACAATAACTAGGAACATCCAAAATTGCAGAAACTGTGGAAAGATAGTGACATTGAGGCACTGCTGGAGGATCTACAAACTGGTTCAAGTATTCTAGGAACTATTTTGGAGTCATGCTAAGAAAATGACTAAAATGCCTATACCTTTAACCCCCAAGATTTCACTGTTAGCAAAATACCATAAGGAAGGCAGGGATACAAAGAAAGGCACATAATACACCAAGATACTTATGGTAGTTTTCTGTAGGAGGAAAGAACTGGAAACAAAGTGTTGAGGTTTGAGGTGATATGGGACCCCAAAATACCGACCCGCCAGATTCTACTTGAATGAATTTAAAACAAGCCTTCATAAAGCCAAAGAAAAACAATGTTTATTAAAGATTCCTAATACTGGGTTGATTCTTAAGGAGCCTAAACATTTGTAAAGCTGGTCAGACAGAATCTCAGCTAGACAGAATCTGAGCTGGATTGAATCTGAGCACCTTCATGGAGGAGAGTTGGAACTTAAATACAGAAAAAGACTGAGGGAAGAATCCAGGAGTTGCCAAGTAATCTGGGGTACCAGGGATGGTCTTGATAGGGGAAAGCCAGCCTGGAATGTAGATCAAGTCCAGAGAGGATCCTTATGGGAGTGGACAGTAGTCTAGACAATCCACAATCCTGGCTGGGAGACTTGACCTGAAGAGAATGCTAAGAAGTGGTTGGTGATAGGATGAAAGTGAGAAATAGAAAAAGAATGCTAAATCAAATAAGGGGAACCCAAGGAGCCCCCAAGACCCTGCTTTCCCAGACCCTTCAGACAAATGTGACCAAAACTCTCCTGGTCCAAGGACAAAGGTCTAGGCTTGGGCTTGAGCCCCATTAAAAGTAGGTCCAATTCATTATAGAATGATTAAAAAATTTGTGAAATATGAATGTAGTAGAATATTACTGTCTTTTAAGGAATTATAAGTAAATATAATATAAACAAGTATAAGAAGACACACACATTGATGTAAAGTGAATTAATGAGAACCAAGAAAACAATACATACTATGACTGTAAAGAATGACAACCACAAACAAACCTTGGATTATGTGGGATTTTATTGAAGAAAACTGATGTAAAAGAAGAGATAATTCATTTCTTTCTATTCTTTGAAGATTATCAGTGCAGGATATTGCATCTACTCAGAGACTTGGATTTAAGGTGTTGGTCAGTTTTGCTAAGATGATTTAAATTTCTTTTTTTACTCTTCGTTGCAGAAGATGTCTTGCTAAGCAGGAGAAGGATGAAGTAGGAACTGAAGTTGATGTAAAATCAAAAGATAGCAATTAAAACAATTAATGGTACAATTTGAGCACTAAATGCCCCAGAATTTGAAGCATGTCTTCCCATTCCTTGAAGTGATTCATAGAACCTATTGCTTTGTTAATTCTATTGAAAAATTCTAGGCAGTATTTTTTTCTGGATTATAGAATTCAGGGTTTTGGTCAGTCTTAGCTATTTTTGGGGAAGCCAGTTATTCTTAAGGTGTTTTTGTACAATAAATCCACCAAGTGGTACAGTGGATGAAGTGCTAGAGATAGATTCAGGAATGAATGATAGCAAATACTTGAAAAGTTGTCATGTTGAAGAGGGGTTTGATTTCTTCTCTCGCTGGGGTCAATAGGTACATATTATTTATAATCATATTCAGGCCTGAGATCAAGAAAAACTTCTTACCAGTTAGAGCTGTCCCACAAATGGGATGGGCTGCCTCAGGGCATGGTTGGTTCCCTTTTACTGAAGTCTACAACAGAAGCTGGATTGGTTATACCGTAGTTGGTATTTTTTTTTTCACGTGTAGATAGTATTACATCATAGAATCACACAGTGTTAGAGTGAAAAAAGACTCTCAGGGTAAAACACGTGAATAGAAAATAACCCCTACTACAGGAAATGCAATACGCTTTTGGTTAATAACTTCTTGCCATGGAGAATCCATAATGCCCAGAGATGGCTCATTCTACTTTTGGACAGCTTTAACTGTTAGGAAGTTTTTCTTGCCATCAGACTAAAATCTGTGTCTTTTTCACATCCTCTCCATTGTTCCTAGTTCTCTCCCATAGGCCAGATAGAATAAGTCTAATCTGACTGAAGTCTCTTTCAACTCTAACATTCAATGATTCAAAAACTACGGTTATAACAATTAAGAACAATGTTTTTAATATTTTAAAGTTTGTATACACTTTTTAAATGTTACAATATTGAATACTCATAATATCCTTACTGTACAAAATGAAAACTTTCAGAACATAAAGACCTAGTGGAAGACATCTGAACAATGTGGAAGCAAGACAAAGTACACATAATTCCCATGATTCTCTCTGCTATCAGAAGTGTCCTGATGATATCTTCAGGAGGTCTACAGGAAAGAATCTCCCATGCTAGCATTTTTGTTACTCATTTTCTGCTCAGTCACATAAAGTAGTCATAATATGCGGCTGTGTAATAGCTAGAAGAAATTTGGTTAGCCCTGTAGTCTAGGGTGTTAAATGACAGGCCAGGCTCCTTTGGGCACCCTCTGTCTTCACTACAGATAAGGAATAAAAGTGATAAGGAATAAAGTCTGTTTCTCAGAGGATCCTCGTAGAACACCAGATTGCTAGGCATCAATCAGGATGGGCCCATGGTTGGTATTTGTACTCCCTGTCAGCAGTGGTCTCAGTGTACCCTGGTTACAGAAAAACCAGATCTTTCCTAGGGAAAAACATGAGACCTGAGACACCTCAGGATATATTTCAAGATTTCTCCAGAGTCCTGACTCTAACAAGGAATATTTTCTGGGAAGGATAAGGAAAGGAGAAGGGAGTGATCAAAGAAAACAGAACCCAAAAAAAGGAATTATAGCTACAGAGGCAAATTCACTGGGGTCAGAAGATGTAGGGACATGAAGTACATGTTGCTTGAAGGTCAAGTCTAGGGTATCACCCAACAGGAACCCATGAACTTAAGGCCTTTTCTGTCCTTAGTTAACTTTAAAATTAACAAATATTTTTCATTTTATGAAATTATTAGCTATTAACTAACATAGTATTTAGATTTTTTTTTAAAAAATGAGGTACATTTTAAAGTACATCTAATTGATGTTTCTTGAATGGGGTCTTATTTGATTACAGCTAAATTGATAGCATGAAAAGGTTTCCCACCCTTGGTAGAGTCATGCTCACGCATTGTTT
This sequence comes from Bettongia penicillata ogilbyi, assembly GCA_023548195.1. Taxonomy (NCBI): domain Eukaryota; kingdom Metazoa; phylum Chordata; class Mammalia; order Diprotodontia; family Potoroidae; genus Bettongia; species Bettongia penicillata. The sequence goes on along the minus strand of JAJHZJ010000919.1, from coordinate 48,619 downwards.
ATACAAATTGGAGACAAAAATACGAATACTGAGACTTGCAGTTTCCTTGAGATAGGGGGAGAGAAGTACTGTTCCCTTTTCCCCTTTAGGAAACCACTTCAGGGAAGCAGCATGACTATGATGAAGGATTGGGTGTTGGAGGGATGGTGAGGTTGTGGACCAGCTGGAAAAAGGAGGGAGAAAAAACAGATTATGGGAAGCAACATAGTTCATCTTTCAGGGGAGGATGTAGGGATATTTTCCTGGTAGTGGGGAGCTAGTTCCACCTTTAGACAGAAAGAAGGAAGGGGAGAGCAAGCAGAAAGAAAAAAAAAGAAAGCGCATATAGGTATAGAAAGAAAAAAAACAGATGGAGGGAAAGAGTAGGGATGGAGAAATGAAGGGACTATGACCTTGATTTTTGTCCCAGCCCAAATCTTCTTCCTTGAGTGCCTTCAGGTCAAGTCCTAAGCTTCCTGGCTTACCTTCTTCCTTGGTCCATCCCTTTTCCCTGGCTTCATCTTGGTCAGCATTCCCTTTGTGAATATTTCCCCATTCTCTCTCAAACTGAGCATCAGTAACCCTCTGAGTTAAACACTACACAATGCTTAACTCCTTTTTCAGGGAAGTCTGTCTTTGTTCTATATGCCAGGCAGTGGACACAACAAGCCCCAGTTACCTGAATCACCAAGTTATGAGGATAAGCTAAATTTGGGGTAAATGCATCATTAGTACTGGCAGCAGAAAGATGATGTTCTCGAATGTCAGGGCAGTTTTCCTTGATAATTTCATGGAAGATGATGTCTAGGCTCTTTTTTTGATCATGACTTTCAGGTAGTCCCATAATTTTTAAATTGTCTCTCCTGGATCTATTTACCAGGTCAGTTGTTTTTCCCATGAGATATTTCACATTCTCTTCCATTTTTTCGTTCTTTTGGTTTTGTTTGGTGATTTCTTGGTTTCTCGTAAAGTCATTAGACTCCATCTGTTCCATTCTAATTTTGAGAGAACTATTAAATTCAGTGAGCTTTTGAGCCTCTTTTTCCATTTGGCTCATTCTGCTTTTGAAAGCATTCTTCTCCTCATTGGCTTTTTGAACCTCCTTTGCCAATTGAGTGAGCCTATTTTTCAAGGTGTTAATTTCCTCAGCATTTTTTTGGGTCTCCTTTACCAAGGTATTGACCCGGTTTTTATACTTTTCTTGCATCTCCGATATTTCTCTTCCCAGTTTTTCCTCCACCTGTCTAACTTGCTTTTCAAAATCCTTTTTGAGCTCTTCCAGGGCCTGAGCACACCCGTGACCCCCCTGGGGTGTCTGGGGTACTGAGGCCCCACCCTCCATGTCTTTCCCTGATGGCAAGGATACATCCTCATCATCAGATCTGAAGGTCGGGATCATTTGCATTTGTTGGAAAAAACTCTCTAAAGTCTTATTTTTCTTCCCTTTTCTAGGCATTTTCCCAGCCAGTTACTTGACTTCTGAGATTGCTTTCCACCCCCGCCTGGATCCGCCCAGCTAGTGCTTGTCCTCTGAGATTTAAATGGGCTTTCCTCCTGCCGGCTGTCAATCAGTGAGCTTTAGTTCAGGTGCTGGGGTGGGGGCAGGGCCTCCTCCCAGGCTCCGATCCCTCAGGGGCTTTATGTAGAGACTTTCAGGAATGTAGCAGGTGGGGGCAGGGTAGGGGGCCCGCCTCCCAAGCTCAGTTCCCTTGGGGGCTTTAGGCAGAAGGCTTCAGTAATAGAGCGGGGTGGGGGCAGGGCCGTCTCCCAGGCTCAGCTCCGTCAGGTTTTATGCAAGAATCTTCCGTAATGAAGATCCTGCCTGCTGCTGGGGGATTCCTGAGTCCCGGGCCTCTGCTGCCTCAGCCACCGCCCACACCTCTGCCTCCGCCGCTTCCTGCCCCCGTCTCTGCCGCTGCCGCTTCCTCCTGAGGGGGCCCGAGTCACGGAGATGCCCTGCTTCCCCTCTCCTCCAGCCCGGCCTTCTCTCTCACTGACCTGTAGCTTCTGTGGGCGGAGGGACTTTCCCGGCTGCTGGAGCTTCCGTCTCTGAAGCCTGCTCGGATCAGCTTCTCTGGGGCCGCGGTCAGGGCAGCGCTGGGGGTGGGGTCCACTTTCCGGGGCACTCCGGACCCTGGGGACGGGTCTCCAGGGCTCCCTGGAACGGAAATCTCTTCCACTCCGTTTCTGCACACCTTGTATTGACCCAGAAGTTATGGGGGACTCTTTTTACATTAATTCTATGGGCTTTTGGTTTCGGAGGTCATAAATGTGCGTCCTTCTACTCCGCCATCTTTGCTCCGCCCCTGATGTTCTCAATATTGGGGAAATTCCTTAAAAACAGCAGTATCATAAAAAGGAAGGCAAAATATGCAGGTGGAGTATATACAATTATCATTCCTAAGAAGGTAATGAAGACCAAAATGAAGCTCCAAGTAAACCAGTTCACCCAATCTTCCTTGAGATAAACCCTGCAGAGCAGACCAAAGTTTGTTACCTCTCAGAGACTGGTCCAAGGCAGACTACACAGTTTCTCTTCCCCAAGCCCACCTCTAGAATGGCTAGAACCACTTAAATCTTGTCCCACCTACAGTCACAGCCCACAGCTGGCTTTCTCCACCACCTCTGGATAACCTGACATAACAAATTACACAGAACCTCTTTCATCCTCAGGAACCCTCCCCTTTCCCCACCCCAGAATTTATCAAGAGATCTCTGCGTCACTATACATGTTAACAAGAGAAATCTACATACAGCTGTGGGAAACTGGGGAAATTCACACTTGTCTTTGAAAGGGAAAAAGGGATCCTTGGGGTCAGGCTATCCAGAGATTAGAGTAAGAACAGAATGAGGATGGGGAGTTGACCCTCAGTATATCAGGAAACAGCCCTTTAATATTGCCCAAACATCATGAACCCCCATCCTTGCCCCCATGTCACCATTACTTTGACAACTGTGATGTGCCCACAAATAAGAAATACAAGCTCCTACTTCCAGTGAATATGTCACTGCCAGGATCCCATTGAGCTGCCACCAAAAGGGAAGTCTCAAAATTCGTTCAGAAAGAAGACATTGACGGTCAAGGTCATAATCATTCAGATTGTACCCTAAACCCCTTTAATGTCAGCTCTGACTAAAGGATTCAGGACTCCCCCACAAGAGACTGGAAGTATGAGTTTTCTCCAACCAATTTGTTTCACAGCAGATGGCCACTGGCCCAACTCTCCAGCTAAATGGAGGAGGGACTGAAGTGGAAAGATGTGAATCACTTATGATTTCATGGTCCCCAAAGACACCTCATTACCACTTCTTTGCACCCATATTTTCTCATGCAAGGGACATTCCAGAAGAGGATACAGACCACCAACCTCATGGACAGAAGTTGTTAGTGGGAGCATCCAGGTATTCAGAGATAATTCCTTAACTCCAGTCACAGACCCCAGAAGAAAAAGGAACTCAGACTGTGATACATACTGCACTACTGTAACTTTTCTGTCTCTATTGCCTTATGAGCAGGGCACTCCAAAAAAAACTCAAGGGTATTTATTTTAGAGATTTCTTGTGCTATTGTTGAGTTAAATGGATAGGGAAGGGTACAGACACTAAGTGTTTAAATCCCTCCAACTTCTCAGCTCAAATTGGGTTCAAGAGGTATTCTTTGCCTTGTCTTTTCATTATACTTACTTCTGTTGCCTAGTAGTGAAAATACAGAAAATAAATATGGAAGACATTGGAGTAGAAAGACTCATGTATGCTAGCTCCAAACCCACAGCCCATAAATTTCCTGTAAAAAGAACTCCTCACAAATTCTGGAGCAGTGGAAGCCACGCAGCAATGAAGTGGAGGAGATTTTTGTTCCAGAGAGCACCAAAGGTCCATCACACACTGGACAGCAGAGCCCAGCCCTGCCCTGCCCTGGCCGTTCGGCCCCGAGAGGAGTAGATCCGAGCAGGCTTCAGGGATGGAACCTCCAGTGGGCCACGAAGGTCCCTCTACCCACAGGTGCTACAAGTCAGTGAGAGAGACTTCTGGGCTGGCTGAGAGGGGAGCGGGGTGTCTCCATAACTCAGGCCACCTCAGAGATAGGACCTCAGATCCATTACTGAAGGTCTCTGTATAAACCCCCTGAGGGAACTGAGCCTGGGAGGTGGCCCTGCCACCAACCAAGGACCAGAACTTAAGCTCACATTGAATAGCAGCTGTGCCCACCACGGAAAGCCCTGAGGCTGGGGAACAGCATTTGAATCTCGGACCCCAAGCACTAGCTGGGGGGATCTAGGTGGGGGTGGAGAGAAATATCAGAAGTCAAGTAACTGGCTGGGAAAATGCCCAGAAAAGGGAAGAAAAATAAGACCATAGAAGGCTACTTTCTTGGGGAAGAGATGTTTCTTCCTCCTTTCATTTCTGATGAGGAAGAACAAGGCTTACCATCAGGGAAAGACAGAGAAGCCAAGGCCACTGTACCCCAAACATGCGAAATAGATATCCAATAGGCTCAGGCCATGGAAGAGATCAGAAAGAATTTTGGAAAGCAAGTTAGACAGGTGGAGGAAAAACTGCGACAAGAAATGAGAGAGATGCAAGAAAAGCATGAAAAACGGGTCAATACCTTGGCAAAGGAGACCCAAAAAAATGCTGAAGAAAATAACACCTCGAAAAATAGACTCACTCAATTGACAAAAGAGGTTCAAAAAGCCAATGAGGAGAAGAATGCTTTCAAAAGCAGAATTAGCCAAATGGAAAAAGAGGTTCAAAAGCTCACTGAAGATAATAGTTCTCTCAAACTTAGAATGGAATAGATGAAGGATAATGACTTTCTGAGAAACCAAGAAATCACAAAACAAAACCGAAAGAATGAAAAAATGGAAGAGAATGTGAAATATCTCATGGGAAAAACAACTGACCTGGAAAACAGACCCAGGAGAGACAATTTAAAAATTATGGGACTACCTAAAAGCCATGATCAAAAAAAGAGCCTGACATCATCTTTCATGAAATTATCAAGGAAAACTGCCCTGATATTCTAGAACCAGAGGGCAAAATAAGCATTGAAGGAATCCATCCATTACCGCCTGAAAGAGATCCAAAAAGAGAAACTCCTAGGAACATTGTGGCTAAATTCCAGAATTCCCAGGTCAAGGAGAAAATCTTGCAAGCAGCTAGAAAGAAACAATTCCAGTATTGTGGAAATACAATCAGGATAACACAAGATCTAGCAGCTTCTACATGAAGGGATCGAAGGGTGTGGAATAGGATATTCCAGAAGTCAAAGGAACTAGGACTCAAACCAAGAATCACCAACCCAGTAAAACTGAGTATAATACTTCAGGGGAAAATATGGTCTTTCAATGAAATAGAGGACTGTCAAGCATTCTTATTTATTTATTTATTTATTTATTTATTTATTTATTTATTTATTTGTTTGTTTGTTTGTTTGTTTGTTTATTTATTTGTTTATTTATTGGGCTTTTTACATTCATTTTCACAAATTTTTGGGTTCCAAATTTTCTCCCCTTTTCTCCCCTCCCCCCACCCCAATACCCCAAGCAATCTAATTTTCCCTATCTCCAATCTGTCCTCTCTTCTGTCATCCCTCCCTTCCCTTGTCTCTATCTTCTCTTTTCTCCTGTAGGGTCAGATGACTTTCAATTCCTCATTAACTGTATGTCTTCTTTCCTAGTTGCAACAACAATACTAAACAATTGTTCCTAAACTTTGAGTTCCAAATTATCCCCATCCCTTCCTCCCCACCCATTCCCTTTGGGACGGCAGGCAATTCATTATAGGCCATATCTGTGTAGCTTTGCAAATGACCTTCCTGATAGTCGTGTTGTGTAAGACTAATTGAATTGCCATCCCTCCTAACCTGCCCCTCATTGTTTCTCTTCTGTCCTTTCATCCTGTCCCTCCCCAAGTGTTGACTTTCAATTACTCCCTCCTCCCTTTGCCCTCCCTTCCATCATCCCCCCCCCAATATCTCCTTCTCCCCCACTTTCTTATACTGTAAGATAGGTTTTCATACCAAAATGAGTGTGCATTTCACTCCTTCGTTTAGTCAAATGTGATGAGGGTAAACATTTGTTTGTTTGTTTTTTTTTTTCCTCAGCTCTCCTCTTTTTCCCTCCACTAAAAACATCTCCTACTTGCCTCTTAAATGACATATAGTTACCCCCTTCCATTTCCCCCTCTTTCCTCTCACTACATTTCTCTCTCACCATTTACCTTAATTTCTTTTAAGGTATGGTCCCATCCTATTCAGTTCAATCTGTGCTCTCTGTCTCTGCATGTGAATGCATGTGTGTATGTGTGTGCATGCGTGTACATGTGTATGTGTGGTCCCACCAACCACCCAGATACTGAAAAGTTTTAAGAGTTAGAAATATTGTCCTTCCCTGTATGAATGCAAACAGTTCATTTCTGGTAAGTCCCTTAATACTTCTCCTTGCTGTTTACTTTTGCATGCTTCCTCTCATTCTTGTGTTTGAAAGTCAAATTTTCTTTTCAGGTCTGGTCTTTTCATTAAGAATGATTGAAAGCCCTCTGTTTCATTGAAAGACCATATTTTCCCCTGAAGTATTATACTCAGTTTAGCTGGGTAGGTGATTCTTGGTTTCAGTCCTAGTTCCTTTGCCTTCTGGAATATCCTATTCCACGCCCTTCGATCCCTTAATGTAGAAGCTGCTAGATCTTGGGTTATCCTGATTGTATTTCCACAGTACTGGAATTGTTTCTTTCTAGCTGCTTGCAGATTTTTTCCTTGAGCTGGGAGTTCTGGAATTTGGCCACAATGTTCCTAGGAGTTTCTCTTTTTGGATCTCTTTCAGGTGGTGATCGATGGATTCTTTCAATACTTATTTTGCCCTCTGGTCCTAGAATGTCAGGGCAGTTTTCCTTGATAATTTCATGCAAGACGATGTCTAGGCTCTTTTTTTGATCATGGCTTTCAGGTAGTCCTATAATTTTTAAGTTGTCTCTCCTGGATCTATTTTCCAGGTCAGTTGTTTTTCCCATGAGATATTTCACATTCTCTTCCATTTTTTCGTTCTTTTGGTTTTGTTTGGTGATTTCTTGGTTTCTCATAGTCATTAGACTCCATCTGTTCCATTCTAATTTTGAGAGAACTATTAAATTCAGTGAGCTTTTGAGCCTCTTTTTCCATTTGGCTCATTCTGCTTTTGAATGCATTCTTCTCCTCATTGGCTTTTTGAACCTCTTTTGCCAATTGAGTGAGCCTATTTTTCAAGGTGTTAATTTCCTCAGCATTTTTTTGGGTCTCCTTTACCAAGATATTGACCTTTTTTTCATACTCTTCTTGCATCTTTGTCATTTCTCTTCCCAGTCTTTCCTCCACCTGTCTAACTTGCTTTTCAAAATCCTTTTTAAGCTCTTCCAAGGCCTGAGCCCACCCAACACCCCCCTGGGGTGTCTGGGGTACTGAGGCCCCACCCTCCACATCTTTCCCTGATGGGAAAAATACGTTCTCGTCCTCCCCATCAGATCCGAAGGTCGGGATCATTTGCATTTGTTGGAAAAAACTCTCTAAAGTCTTATTTTTCTTCCCCTTTCTAGGCATTTTCCCAGCCAGTTACTTGACTTCTGAGATTCCTTTCCACTCCCGCCTGGATCCGCCCAACTAGTGCTTGGCCTCTGAGATTCAAATGCGCTTTCCCGTGGCAAGCTTTAGTTCTGGCGCAGGGGTGGGGGCAGGGCCGCCTCCTAAGCTTGGGCCCTCAGGGGCTTTCCGCAGAGACTTTCAGGAACGGAGCGGGTTGGGGGCCCCGCCTGCTGTGCTCAGCTCCCTTGGGGGGTTTATTCAGAGGCGTTCAGCAGTTGAGCAGGGTGGGGGCAGGGCCGTCTCCCCTGCTCGGCTCCCTCAGGTTGGAAAGACCTTCAGTATTGAGGATCCTACCTGCTGCTGGGGGATTCCTGAGTCCCGGGCCGTTGCCGCCTCAGCCGCCCGCCCACGCCTCTGCCTCCGCCGCTTCCTGCCCCCGTCTCTGCCGCAGCCGCTTCCTCCCAAGGGGGCCCGAGTCACGGAGGCGCTCTGCTCCTCCCCCTATCGTAGCCTTCTTTCTTAGTGACCTGTAGCTTCTGTGGGCGGAGGGACTTTCCCGGCTTCCGGAGCTTCCCCCGGAGCTTTCCTCTCTGAAGTCTGCTCGGGTCAGCTTCTCTGGGGCCGCGGCCAGGGGTGGGGGTGGGGTCCGCTTTTCGGGGTGCGATGGACCCGGGGGACGGCTCTCCAGGGTTCAGTGGAATGGAAATCTCTTCCCCTATGTTTATGCACCCCCTGCAGAGATTCAGAATTTATGGGGATCTCCTTTTACCTCAATTCCATGGGTTGTGGGCTCGGACCTCGTAAATGTGCGTCCTTCTACTCCGCCATCTTGGCTCCGCCCCCTGTCAAGCATTCTTGATGAAAAGACCAGAGCTGAAAAGAAAATTTGACTTTCAAACCCAAGAGTGAGAAGAAGCATGAAAAAGTAAACAGCAAAGAGAAGTCATAAGGGACTTACCAATGGTGAACTGTTTACATTCCTACATGGAAAGACAATATTTGTAACTCTTAAAACTTTTCAGTATCTGGGTAGTTGGTGGGACCACACACACATGTATACACACACACGCAAGCACACATGTACACATGTGCGTGCACACAAATACAAAGATAGAGAGCACAGAGTGAATTGAATAGGATGGTACCATAACTTAAAAGAAATTAAGGTAAATGGTGAATGAGAAATGTAGTGGGAGGAGAGAGGGTGAAATGGAATGGGGTAAATTGTCTCTCATTCAAGAGGCAAGCAGGAGATTTTTTAGAGGAGGAAAAAAGAGGAGAACTGAGAAAAAAACATGAAGTTTACCCTCATCACATTTGACTAAAGGAAGGAATAAAATGCACACTCATTTCAGTATGACAATCTATCTTACAATACAGGAAAGTGGGGGAGAAGGAGATAAGCAGGGTGGAGGGGATGATGGAAGGGAGGGCAGTGGAGGAGGGACCAATTTGAAGTCAACACTCTTGGGGAAAGACAGGATCAAAAGACAGAATAGAAACAATGGGGGGCAGGATAGGATGGAGGGAAATACAGTTAGTCTTACACAACATGACTCTTGTGGAAGTCATTTGCAAAACTACACAGATATGGCCTATATTGAATTGTCTGCCTTCCCACAGGGAATGGGTGGGGAGGGAGGGATGGGAGAACTTAGAACTCAAACTTTTAGGAACAACTGTCGAGTACTGTTGTTGCTACTAGGAAATAAGAAATACAGTTAATAGGGAATAGAAAGTCATCTGGCCCTACAGGACAAAAGAGAAGATGAGGAGAAGAGAAGGGAAGGATGATAGAAGAGAGGCCAGATTGGTGATAGGGGAAATTAGAATGCTCAGTGTATTGGGATGAGGGGAGGGGATAAAAGGGGAGAAAATTTGGAACCAAAATTTTGTGAAAATGAATGTAAAAAGATAAATAAATAAATTTTTATTAAAAAAAATAAAGTAAACGCAAACGTCTGATTCACCCTGTTAAAAAAAAAAAAAAAGAATGATTGAAAGTCCCCCATTTCATTGAAAGACCATTTTCCTCCTGAAGTGTTATATTCAATTTTTCTGGGTAGGTGATTCTTGGTTTTAGTCCTAGTTCCTTTGACTTCTGGAATATCCCATTCCACGCCCTTCGATCCCTTAATGTTGAAGCTGCCAGATCTTGTGTTATCCTGATTGTATTTCTACAATCCTGGAACTGTTTCTTTCTAGCTGCTTGTTATATTTTCTCCTTGACCAGGGAACTCTGGAATTTGGCCACAGTGTTCCTAGGAGTTTCTCTTTTTGGATCTCTTTCAGGTGGGCATCAGTGGATTCCTTCAGTACTTATTTTGCCCTCTGGTTCTAGAATATCAGGGCAAGTTTCCTTGATAATTTCGTGAAAGATGATGTCTAGGCTCTTTTTTTGATCATGGCTTTCAGGTAGGCCCATAATTTTTAAATTGATTGTCTCTCCTGGATCTATTTTCCAGGTCACTTGTTTTTCCCAAGAGATATTTCACATTCTCTTCCATTTGTTCATTCTTTTGGTTTTGTTTTATGATTTCTTGATTTCTCAGAAAGTCATTAGCATCCATCTGTTCCATTCTAATTTTGAAAGAACTATTTTCTTCAGTGAGCTTTTGAACCTCCTTTTCCATTTGGCTAATTCTGCTTTTTTTTTTTTTTTGATTTTGTTTACTAACTCCTTGGTTTAAGTCATAGTCATTCTTTTCCCCAGAGTCAATTCTCTCTTTCAATGAATTATTTTGTTCAGTGAGCTTTTGGAACTTCTCCTCCATTTGGCTAATTCTGCTTTTTAAAACCTCCTTCTCTTCGTTGACTTTTTGGACCTCTTTTTCCAATTGAGTTAACCTCTTTTTAAAGCTGCTATTTTCCTCAGCATTTTTTTGGTTCTCCTTTAGTAAGCTGCTAACTTGTTTTTTAAGGTCTTCTATTTCCTGAACCAAGTTTAAGTCTCCTTTGAAGGGAGGGCCCTTGACTTTCTCTGACAGCATACCTTGTTCTTCCTCATCAGAAGGAATGGGGGGAGACACCTGCTTCCCTAGAAAGTAACTTTCTATGGTCTTATTTTTCCCCCCTTTTCTGGGCATTTTCCCATCCAGTTACTTGACTTCTGAGTTTCTTCTCCACACCTACCTCGCCTCCAGAACCGCCCAGCTGGTGCTTGGGGGCTGAGATTCAAATGCTGCTACCCAGCCTCAGGGCTTTTGACAGGTGCAGGGGCAGGGCTGCTATTCTGTGTGAGATTAAGTTCAAGTGCTCAGGTTGGGGCAGGGCCACCACATGGGGCTCAGTTCCTTCAGGGAGTTTATGTGGAGACCTTCAACAATGGATCTGAGTTTCTGCCTGCTTTGGGAGCTCCTGTTTTCTGTTGTCTCCACTGCTGCTTCCTGAGGAGGCCTGAATTTTGGGGATACCCAGCTCCCCTCTCAGCCAGTCAAAAAGACCCTCTCACTGACCTTTGGTACCTACGGGTGGAGGGACCTGCGCTGCTGCTGGAGATTCTGTCCCTGAAGCCTGCTCAGATCTGCTCCTCTTGGTGCCATGCAGCCAAGGCAGGGCTGGGCTGTGCTCCAGTCTGGTGTGCAACAGACCTTTGGTGTTGGCTTTTCAGGTCTCTCTGGAACAGAAATGTCTTCCACTCTATTGTTCTGTGGCTTCAGCTGCTCCAGAATTTGTTGGGAGTTCTTTACAGGTATTTTATGGGCTGTGGGTTAGGAGCTAGCATATATGTGTCTTTCTACTCTGCCATCTTGGCTCCTCCCCTTTAGTGTGAATTTTAGTGGTAACTGTTTCTCCTTGAAATAGGAACCCTGATGGCCTTGTCCTCCCAACTTGATTTCTTTTTTCTTTTTCTAATTAAAGGGGCCATGCCTAGACTACTTCTTAAAGAAATCTATTCACTGAATGGACAATACCTCACCCTATGAGAGTACCTCAAAAGGCCTTAACCTAAAACACTCAGCATCTTCCATTGCATACTGGCCAATTTCCTGTCACCCTGATGAATATCAGGTCACTGGATACAGATGGCTCTGGAGGAGAAAGAGGCTGGTGAGCTTAGATAGTGTTCCCGCAAATTGAAATCAATTGTAGGTAATGTCATCATTTTCCTGATGTCATGATCCTCTTCAAAATGAAGGATGAATTCAACAACAACAAAAAGTGTGGGAGAAAGCACATAACCTTGTTTCACTCCACTGGTGACTGAGTAAGTGTGAGAGTTGTGTCCATTAAAACCAGGACATGAATACCTTCATGAAATTGACATTTAATGCTGACAAACTTTTCTGGACAATAAAGCAGGGGGAGTAGAAGGAGGGAGAAAAAATAGAGTTTAAAATTTTTGTTAACGAATGTTAATTTTTTTATATGTAATTAAGAAATATTTAATGAAATAAAATATATTTGGGGGGGATTCTTTCTCTTTCAGTTGTCTCAAATATATCATCCAATGTGCACCAACTTTGATTTCTGTTTTGTTATTGATTTGGATAAAGAGGATTTCTTTGCTATATACTATATGAGTTTATTGTGGAACTGGTATTTGGTGGAAAGAAGTCAAGCCTTGGATATAAAGCTTGATGTTCCTTTCCCTCCAATAATAATAAGACAGAGCAATCAGAAGTTAGATGAAACCCAATCTATCACCTACACTAAAAACATTCAAGGAAGCATATAGGTAAAAAATTTTGGTGTGATAATGCTTCTACCTGTCCACAAACTCCTCCTCCTCCCTCCCCTAATAGTAATGATAGTTCCCTTTGGAGCAGAGCAAGGGAGGATTACAGATGTCTCTTCACCTCCCTGACTCATGAAGCCACACAACAATCCTTGCCACAATGATGGTGCGGTGAAGAGTGAAGATGGGCTCTACATTTGTGGTCTTTCCTACACATAGGGGCTTCTCTACATATTTTACTAGAATTAATTATTTGATGGATGCATATATAAATCCATCTGATTGCTGTAGTTCCTTCCTATCCTTTACAATTTTGTTGATACCTTGTATCAGCGTTGAAAGCTTCAGTTAACTCATGTCTAGGGTCTCTCCAAAAGGAAGTGTAGAGGGAATTAGTATAAAAAAGTGAGTCAATATAGGATTACTATTTGTTTCTTCCACACAAGGCTTAAAAATCAAAAACCTTATACGTGTGCATTGGCAAAGACTAAAAACATTAAACATAACCCATAACTACAATGATGTTTTCTCAGGAGCTTGATATTTGAATGATCGGTTACACTTTCTCCTTGACTGTGCACTCTCTAAACAATTACCTCAAGGCCCACAACTTCTCCTAAGTCCATCAAGGTTTGGCCTCAACCTCCTATCACTGGTAATCTTCTGTGAGCCTGAAGCAACTGCAGAAAACTCTTTCTGCTGCCAATTAGCTCCAACTAAGGGCCCCAGGAAGTCCTAAGGACCATCTCAGGACCATTATTGGTCAGTTTTGCTCAGGCATAGAAACATAAAGGTAGAAACAACCCAAGAACTGGTCTCTGACTGGTCTATGCAACTAATGCTGTCATATGCAAACAGTTGCCATTGCTGCTGAGGTGGCAGGGTGTAGATGTTCTTTTCATCCTTTCATGAGAATTACTGGAAAAAGAGAGTTCTAAACAACAAGCTAAAAACAGAGGAATAAAGGAGCAGCAGTGAAAGTTATCTTTCCTTTTAAAATCTGTGGAATGGGCAGTACTTCCTATGTCAGTGGCCAATCCTCTTTGAAACATTCCTGTGCCTCCATTGCCAACACAAGTACCATGGTATTGCTGCATCATTGCAAATATTGAGTCCTTCAATGCAGAGTGCATGTTCCAGAAATTTCTGAGTGAGTTAAACTCTCTTTGCTTCAGTGGGATATTCTCTAGCCAGAGGGGAGCATAAGATGCCCCTGATTACTGCCAAAAATTCATCCTACTTTTGTGATGGCCCCTCCCTTGAAAATCATGCCCAATTCACAGCATCAGTTACAACAATTGGCTTTCCAGTGGGGCAGCTGTTTCTACAGACAGCAAAGGGGTACAGTGAATAGAATGCTGGGCCTGAAGTCAGGAACACATGGGCTGAAATCCAACCTCAGACATTTACTATCCATGGGACCCTGGACAAGTTACTTATCCTCCACGTGCCTTGGTTTCCTGAAGTATAACACAGGGATAATAATAATCATATGTACTTTCTAGGGTTGATGTGGGGCTCAAAAAAGATAATATTTTTAAACCACTCAGCACAGTGTTGGACACATAGTAGTTACTCATTAAGTAGTCATGTCTTGCCTTTATTCCTTCAGTTCCAGAATTCTATAGGTCACCTTGTGGCTTTGCATGAGAAGCTGATCTTGTGTCTATCTCCTCCACATCCCATACCACATGACCTGCTCTCCATGCTGCTTACTTCCTCAGTCCAGTTAATTATAGTGAGTTGTATACCAGAGGCTGTTTTTATCAAAGAACAAAAACAGGAAACAGAGAGTCACAGGAAATTTATCTAGTAGGAAAATAACCAGAGCCCTCAAGTCAAAGTCCCCCCTCAGAGACTGTCCCTGACACTGCCATCTACAACCATTCTACTCTTTCTTCAGCCTCACTTTTCCCTTTGCAATAGCCTTTGGCTCCCTCTCCTCCCCACATTGACAGAAGGGCTGCTAACAGTTCAGTCTCCCATTCAAAGACATCTTCCATCTTGCTGGGTTCAGATAGTGTTCTTGAACTCCACCTACTTAGTGACTATCACCAAGCCCTGTCACCTGACCCATCCCTACCAATAGGCTCCCAACATTTCAAACCCACTGGCTTAGCTGTCTGTAACTTTATTTTAACTTTTACTTTAGGTAGAACACAGAATCTACCCCCACTCCAGAAGACCTCCCCTAAGTGATAAGGTAGGCAATGTCTGTCTTTTCGTTGCTTTTCCTGTGGTAACATGTGTAGATTGGGTGAACATGGAGTGGGGAGTAGTGGTTGGGTGGGGAGAATTTTGGACTTCATCCTCTCCAAGTTCCCATCTTCTGTGTGACTCCACAGTACTAGAATTTCCCACTCCCTCACCTCCCCTATCCAATACATTTCAGCATAAATAGACCAGAGGGCCTGATGGCTTGAGAGATGACTTTTGAGAGGCTCTTGGAATCTCCTGGGGGTGGAGGAAGTGTGTGTGTGTATGTGTGTGTGTGTGTGTGTGTGTGTATTTACAATGGAGGGAGGTATATTAGGGAGTGGAGCACAGATGAGGTAGTAGATAGAGATTTGGATTCAAACAGACCTGGACTTTTATTCCTCTGGTGATGCTAACTTTGTGACTATGGGAAAATCCCTTAAGCTCTTTGATACTCAGGTTCTCTATCTTTAAAATGGCAATAGTAAAACCTACTGCAGTAGCAGTACCTATTTCTGAGAATTCTTGTTAGATGTATTTGAAATGATATCTGTAAAATATTTTCCAATTTCCAAATTGTGATACAGAAATATTTATTAGTATTATTAGAGAGAAAAGACCAGCTTTTAAATTCTTGTCTTTGTGAGGCCTAAGACCTCACAATATCAGATACTTCCAAATGGATATAAAATATGAACTCTTCCCAGATCATCTTTAGAAATTGCAATTCTTCAGGCTTCTGAAAGGATAGAAGGTCTTTGGACCAAAACTGGGCTAAGGAATTTAAGAATTGAAGGCCCTTCAAGACCAAGAGGACTAAAGGAATTCAGGGAATGGGGGACTGAAATAATGGAGGGAGAGGGGTGTAGTTCAATGACTGAAAATGTGTTCAGAGCAAGAAAGGAAGAATAATGAGACTGTGGTAGGAGCCCTAGAGAGGAAACCATTAACTAGGACTAGGGAATAATCAGTTCAGTAGCAAATTAGCAGTTGTAATGCCAGTCCCAATCACTCCTCAGAAGAACTCTAAAAAGGAAATGCTATCATTACACCCTCCTCCCCCCTCCATTTTACAGTTAAGGGAACTGAGGCAGACAGGAAAATAAAGAGGCGAAGTGATTTGGGTTTAAAGGCATACTCAAGTAGCTCTATTTGTTTCCCTATGGGATTATCAAGGCCTGGTTTATCAGAGCTATATTTCAAGACATCAGGAATGAAAATTATGTGAGATAAAAGAGCTAATTATCCTAATTAAAAAAAAGTTATAGAATAAATAAATTCGAAAGAAGAAAAAATGTCCAACCCCAAGAAATCTTTCAAGGTATAAGCAATCCAAACTGCATATAAGAATATGACTCTACACATGGACAGAGGGAGAAAAAGAGAATAGGGGAGGGAGATGAAGAGAAAGTGGAGGGAGGAAATAGCAGCATTGCCCGAATGGAACAGCTCAGCTGAGTCCCCAGGAATCAGTTAGTACCACACAAAGATTGTTGTTCTCCATTCATTCTCACAGAGGACCAGTGCCACCAGGGGAGTGACATCTTGATTTTCAAGTTATTTGGACTTAAGTGAGGGAGGGCTGTGCAAAGTCATCTGCCTCACTCTCTCCTCCAGAGGCAATGAAATTCAGTGGCAAGACATTGCCTGGGACAATGTACAATGGCCTCCACCTTCTCAAGAAGTGTAGCCACAAAAGAAGAGAAGAGATAGCCAGGATGGATAGGTTAGGTATGGGTTTTTTGAGAATGAGCCAGTAGACAGAGTGAATTTGAAGATAAATGAGAGAGTGGGGATGATAGAAAGGAGCAATCTGCTGAACTAGAATGAGACCACTTGTGCAAGCAGAGAATTTTGCTTTTGCTAAGAAAAGGATTGAGATGGTAGCAGAAGGCACCTGAGTGGTGTGAAAGGAAGAGGAGGAAAGGAAGCTATTTATGAACAACCTCAGATTTTTTTTTCAGTCAAACATTTTTCAAGGTTCTCAGCTAGGAGAGCGGGTGAGTGGGAAGCCTTGGGAGGCTTGAAGAGGGATAAAAAGGTTTGGAAGAACCACTGGGAAGAGTGGGATAGTGAGTTGATATGGGGGTTATAAAAGAATTGCATTGCTTGAGACCCAGTTGGAGTCATATAGCATAAATTTGTAGTGGACCTAGTCAACTTAGTTCCATCATTTTCTCCAGCTTCATTCAGCAGTGCTGTGTAGCAGAAAAGGAAGTAAAACATGGGAGTGATCCAAGACTGAAGTATGGAAAGGTAGGGTTTATAGGAGGATGAGAGGCTAAGAGACTCAGGAGAAGAGGACAATGTAGACTTAAATAAATTCGTCAAGAAGTCAAGATGGGGAAAGGAAGAGGGTGTAGCTAGTAAGCAATGATTGCCTGGGAGAGAAGTGAGGGGCTGAGAGACTGGGGATCATGATGTGGATGAAGCACAAGGTTAGGGGTTGCAAGGCAGAAGGAAGGATGCAATGATAGTAGATTATGATTAGATAAGGGAGTTTCAAAGTTCATGAGCACAGAGGTGGTACATTTGTGGAAGTGGCAAGATCAAGAGCATAATTTTTTTTGTGGGTGGCTTAAATTAGGTAGAGGAGTTACTGAAGTTGAAGAACTAGGAGTTTAGGATGTCTGAGGACCTATCTATTTATATCTATATCTCTATGTATCTCCATATATCTCTAAGAATATAAATGCATATATATGTATATATGTGTGTACATATATGTATGTATGTATGTTGATGTCAACTAATATGAAGGCAGGAGTTGAATATAGACTGTGGAGCAAGCATTGAACTCATGAAGTGAATAAGAGGAGTATCCTGGAGGTGTATAGACAATGACTGCTAGAAATGATTCAGTGTTATATGTGGATTGAGTGAACCTTGAAGGAGGAAAGATTACTGAGGGATAATAGAGAAAAATCTGGAGACAGCAATGGGTAGCAATAGTATTGAAATGCTCCCATCTTGGCCCATGATTTGGAGAAATAATTTTGAGTGCAGCCAGTGTTGGAAAGAGTGGCTTGGGAGATTTTTATCAGGAGAAGGCCACTTCTCAGTGAGGGCCAAAAGAATAAAAGAGGGGGAAAGAAAAGGTTTGCAGATGAAAGCAAGTTTGTTGTTTCAGGAGCAGGCATATCAGGGAGCACAGTTGAAGGAGTGGCCAACTGTACAATGGTACACTGAGTGGGGTGGAAGGGTAGAGAAATAAGAGATCAGGTAAAGAAAGGCAGTGAATGGGGTTTGAATGATGACCAGAGGTTTATAAATACTGGGATGGGAGAGGGCTGTGATCAGAGTGGTGTTTGTTAATTAATGAGGAACAAATTTAGGTAGATTTTCATTTTCCATAAGAAGGAAGGAAACACATTTTTATCCAGTACCTGCTATGTGCCAGACACTGCTAAGCATTTTTGAAGTATCTCATTTAACCCTCACAAACAGACTAGGAATAAGTGCTATCATTATCCTCATTTTAAGGTTGAGGGAACCAAGAGAAAGGTTAAGTGATTTGTCCAGGTTCACACAGCTAATATATGTCTAAAGTTAGATTGCAAATCAGAAAAGCCTGCATCTTCTTGGAAGACTTCAGGTCCAGTGCTCTATCCACTGCATCACTGAGGTGCCTTTGTTCACATAGCAGTTAAGAGTCCCTTTGAGATTTTCAAAAGTTGCCAGGCCCAGTAACTCTAGTCTTCATCTCCATGTGCCTCAGTTTCAGGGGAGGATCAGTCATGGTCTCAGCTCCTCTTTCCCTGGTCCTGTCACCAGAAAAAAGAGTCGTGGACTAAAGCTCCAACCCCACAGGTCCAATCTTAAAGTGTCAATCTGAGGACCAGGGCAGCTTAATACCTCTGGCTCATGGTGCAGCCCAAAGGTACAACAAAGTTTCCTTCTTTTATCTAGAGTAGACCTGCAAATTCCCAATATTTGCCTGGTCAGGAAAATGAAAATAATTCCAAATGCCAGGATTCTCAGAAAAGTTTTAAACTACTTCACCCAGGAGCTCTCCAACATTTCTTTCCTACCCAGAGAGGGGTCAGATATATCAATACTTTTTTGTTTGTTTCCCAGGGCCTAATTAAGAATGGGGTGGAGAATCCCAGAAAACTGAGAGATTTTGTTCTTTTTTCTTTCCCATAATTTTTCAAGTCATTCAATTTCTTATTACCTAATAATTTTTCCCAGTAACTATTCTTAGTTTCCTTCCCTTGTCTCTTTTTCTCGCTCCATGTCTTCCCTAACCCTTATCGAGCCATTTTTTTTCTCTAAGGCTTCAGATAATTGGAGAAGTCAGTATCTGGAATCCTTATGATGTAGAAGGCTTACAAAGCTGCATGTGATTCTGCTAATTTTATGAACCAAGTGAGAAAATGATTATTGTTCTCTTATATTAATAAACAATTACTATTAGTGAGATCCAGGATGTTTTCCATTTCTATTTCCTCATTCTCTTGTAGGTCAAATCAGTCAAGCACTGGTCTAAGTACTATGGAAGGAAGGAGAGAATGAAAGAATGGAAGAAAGAAGGAAGAAAGGAAAGGAAGGAGAGAGGACTAAGTGAGGAAACTAGGGTGGAGAAGGTAGAAAGGAAGGGGAAGAAGAGGAAGGGAAAGAGGAATAAGAAGGAAAGGAGAAGAAAGGAAGGAAGGCAAGAAGGAAGTCAGGAAGGAAGGAAGGGAGGGAGGAAGGAAGGAAGAACTACTTCCTATTTACCTGCAATATGACGTATTTGCACATAACTGTTTGCAAGTTGTCTGCCCCATTAAACTGTGAGCTCCTTGAGAGCAGATTGCCTTTTGCCTTTTTTTGTATCCCCTACACTTAGACCAATGTGTGGCACACAGTAGACACTTAATAAACAAATATTGACTGAATGATTAACTCCTAAAAATCTGCAAAGCAGCTCCTCTTTACACCTTTCACACCAATGCACTCCTTGTAGCCTTCTCTATATAGCCTAACTTTATTCTTAATAAGTATGCTCTGTTTTGAAGTTGATAGGCAGCTTCTGGGATTTGACTGGAAAAATCTGTAGGTGAGCAATGGGGGCAAACAGGGACCAGAGAGACCCAACGATGGGTCTACTAGTTGGAAAGCCTGGAGCATATGACCATGACCCCTGTTCTTCCTATGCTCAGTCATATCTCCATCCTCTGCCCTGAGTAGGAACAAGGATGCTCTTTTCCTCAAGAAAGATGTCCTTATATCTGACTTTCTTCTTGGGGAGGAGATTCCCAAAGAACAATATGGAATGCCTTTTCTTGGGCAAGGACAGGATATGCAGGTCAGATTGTCCTGAGTTTTCATAATGTGTTACAGGTGAGGAAGAGACAATACCAATGGATCCACAGGTGGGAAATATGATGAAGAGCATCATTGCCTTGTGGACAATGTCATATTTATTTTCTCTGTTTTCTTACTAGTGAACAGAAGTAAGTATGATGAAAAGTCAGGGCAAAGAATACCTCCTGAACCCAATTTGAGCTGGGAAGTTAAGGGAATTTGAATACTTGGTGCCTCCACCCTTCCCCACCCATTTAACCCAACAATAGCACCAGTAATCTTTAAAATAAATACCTTTGGCTTTTTCTGGGGTGCCCTGCTCATAAAGCAATAGAGACAGAAAAGTTATAGCAGTATAATATGAATCACAGTCTGAGTTCCTTTTTCCTCTGGGATCTGTGACAGGAGCTAAGGAATTATCTCAGAGTCCTTGGATCCTCCCACTAACAACTTCCATCCATGAGGCTGGTGGTCTGTATCATCTTCTGGAATATCCTCTGCATGAGAAAACATAGGTCTAAGGAATTGACAATGAGCTGTCTTTGGGGACCATGGAATCATAAATGATTCATATTGTGAAGTTTGGAAACTCTCACAGGTGCCCAAGATTCAGTCTTCCCAAGGCCTGCTTGGGTCTCTTCTGTGCACATCTGGCCCACACTGGACTGTGCTCTGCTCCAACATGGTGTGACACTTCCCAGTGACCTTCTATGCTGTCATGGACTGGATATTTAGTTCAATCCACGATTCTGGGCCTTCTGCAGCTCCAGAATTTGTTTAAATCCATTTTTATAGGTATTTGACTGGGCTTTGGTGGAATACTCTAGATTGTCTGTGCTGTTATCCTGCCATCTTAGCCCCACCCTCCCATATGCTGTAAATATTTTTGTATATCTGGTTCCTTTTCTCATTTTTATGATTTCTTTGGGGTACAGACCTAGAGGCAGTATTGCTGGATCAAAGAATATGCACAGTTTTATAGCCCTTTGGGCACAGTTCCAAATTGCTCTCCAGAATGTTTGAGTCAATTATTAACTCCACCAAAAATGCATTAGTGTTCAATTTTTCCCCACATCTTCTACATTTGTCATTTTCCTGTTTTGTGATGTTACTCAATCTGATATTTGCAATGACGTACCTCAGACATGTTTTGATTTGCCTTTCTCTAAACAATCATGATTTAGAGCATTTTCCCATATGACTATAAATAGCTTTGATTACTTCTTCTAAAAACTGCCTATTCATACACTTTGACCATTTATCAATAGGGGAATCACTTGTATTCTTAAAAATTTGACTCACTTTTTTATCTGTTTTGTGAATGGGGTCTTTATCAGAGACACTGCCTGTAAAAATTATTTCCCAACTTTCTCCTTCCCTTCTAATCTTGGTTGCATGGGCTTTATTTGTGTAAATCCTTTTTAATTTAATGTAATCAAATTTATCCATTTTGCGTTTTATAATGTTCTCTATCTCTTGTTTGGTCATAAATTCTTCTGTTCTCTATAGATCTGATGGGGAAACCATTCCTTGCTCTCCTAATTTGTTTATATTATTCCCCTTTATGTCCAAATTGTGTGTCCATTTTGATTTTATCTTGCCATATGTTGTAAGATGTTGGTCTATGCCCAGTTTCTGCCAAACTATTTTCCAGTTTTCCCAGTAGGTTTTGTCATTAAGTGAGCTCTTATCCCAGAAGCTGTGGTCTTTCGGTTAGGGTTAGGGTTAGGGTTAGTAACATTGCTATAATCCTTGACTATTGTGTCTTGTGTACTTAACATATTCCACAGATTCACCACTCTGTTTCTTGGCCAGTACTAAGTTGTTTTGATGATTGTTGATTTATAATACAATTTAAGATCTGGTATGGCTGGACCACTTTCCCTTGCATTTCTTTTCATTCATTCCCTTAATATTCTGCACCTTTTGTTTTTCAGATTAATTTTTTCTAGTTCTACAAACAATTTTGGTAATTTGATTTGTATGGCACCGAATAAATGAATTAGTTTAGGTAGAATTGTCATTTTTATTATGTTGGCTTGGCCTGCCCACGAGCAGCTGATGTTTCTCCAATTATTTGGATCTTTATTTGTGTGAAAAGTGTTTGTAACTGTGTTCATAAAGGTCATATAGGTCTTGGCAAGTAGATTCCCAAATATTTTATATTGTCTACAGTTACTTTAATTGGAATTTCTCTTTCTAGCTTTTGCTGTTGGATTTTGTCAGTAATATATACAAGTGCTGATGATTTATGTGGGTTTACTTTATATCTTGCAACTTTGCTAAAGTTTTTACCTATTTAAGTAGTTTTAAGTTGGTTCTCTAGAATTCTCTAAGAATCTTATCATCTGCAAAAAGTGATAGCTTTGTTTCTCCATTGCTACTTAATTCTTCAAATTTCTTTTTCTTTTCTTATTGCTAAAGTTAACATTTCTACTACAATATTGAAAAGGAGTGGTGATGATGGACATCTTTGTTTCACATCTACTCTAATTGGAAATGATTCCAGCTTATCCCCATTATGTATAATGTTTGCTACTGGTTTTAGATGGATGCTACTTATCATTTTAAGGAAGACTCCATTATTTTCCTATGCTCTCTAGGGTTTATAAAAGGAATGGTGGTGTATTTTGTCAAAAGTTTTTTCTGCATTTATTGAGATAGTAGTATGACTTCTACTAGGTTTTTTAAATTGATATGGTCAATTATGTTGATAGTTTTCGTAATATTGAATCAGTCCTGCATTCTTGGTGTAAATTCCATCTGGTCATAGTGTATTATCCTCAAGATAAGTTGCTGTAATCTCTTTCCTAATATTTTATTCAAATTAATTTTATTTTTCCATCTATATTCATTAGAGAGATTGATCTATAATTTTCTATTTTGGCTCTTGTCAGTTTAGGTATCAGCAATTTGTTTGTATCATAAAAAAGAATTTGATACGGTTCCTTCTTCATCTCTTTTTCCATAAATTTTTATGAAGTACTAGAAGTCATTGCTCTTTAAATGTTTGGTAGAATTCATTTGGTAGAATTTGGTAGAATATGGACCTAGAGATTTTTTTCTTAAGGATTTTATTGATGGCTTGTTGAATTTCATTTTTTAATGTGTCAATATTTAAGTATTTTATTCCCTCTTCTGTTAATCTAAAAAAAAAAAAACATTTTTTAATAAATATCCATCCATCACAGTAAAATTCTCAGATTTATTAGTGTACAGCTGGATAAAAAACTTCTATTGTTTTAATTTAGTCTTCATTGGTGGTGAATTCATACTTTTCATTTTTTATCCTTGTAATTTGGTTTGCTTCTTTCTTTTTAAAATCAAATTAACTAAACATTTATCTATTTTATTGTTTTTTTCATAAAGCATATCTGATTAATTGATTTTCTCTTTCTCTGTTTTATTCAAGTAAGCATACAGAGATATAAAATTTCCATTAAAAATTGCTTAGGGACACTGAGAAGATATTTGATGGGAAGGCTGAAGGGAGAAAAAAAGAGGAGTCAAAGGAAACAGACCCCTCACAAAGAGTTATTGCTACTGAAGCAAATTCATGGGGATGGAAGGGATGGGGACATGAAATGTATGTTGCTTGAAAGTCAAGTCTAAGAGTACAGCCTCTCCAAGGCATTGTTGATACAGATTGGAGACAAAAATATGAATCCTTCAGTTTCCTTGATGTGGGTGAGAGAAGGGCAGTCCTCTCTTCCCTGGTGGGAAACTTCTCCAGGGAAGGAGAATGACTGTCATGAAGTGTTGGGGATTGGAGGGCATGGTGAGGTTGTGGGCAAACTGACATTAGAAGGAAGAAAGGATATGACCTTCCCTTCCTCTCTCAATGGAGGATGTAGGAATGATGGGTGCTGTTCTGGTAGTTGGGTGCTAGTTACAGTTTTAACAGAAAGAATTAAGGCAAGAGTGAGCAGGGAAAAGAAAAGGAAGAGAGTATGGGGGAAAAAGGAAAAAGATAGAGGAAGAGAGGGAGGAAAAAAGGTATGAGACTTTTCTTTTTGACACAGCCCACACCTTCCTTGGGTGCCTCCAGGTTAAATCTCTTAGACATCGGGCTTACCTTCCTTCTCCTGTCCTTTTCCCCTAACTTCATCTTTGTTAATTTCCGCCTTGTGAACATTCCTCCATTCCCTTCTAAACTGAGCATCATCATAAGCCTTGGATCATCCTTAACTCCTTCCTCCTAGCCATTTTCTGCATGTCAGCCACTCTATCTTGCAAGGCCCAATTACCTGAATCACAATCTTCCGAGGATTACCTTAATATGGATTAAAAGTATCTTTAGTACAGGTTGCAAAAGGATGATACTCTCAATACTGATGAAATTCATTGAAAATAGCAATATCATAACAAAAAATATAAAGGATCAGTGCAGAGTTTTCAAAATTACTATTCCTAAGAGTGTGAAGAAGATGAAAATGAGACTCAAAGCAAGTCAGTTCACCTAATCCTCTTTGAGAATAAACCCTGCAGAGCAGACCAAGAATTTTCACCTCTTAGAAACTGGTCCAAGTAGACTATACAGTTTCTTTTCTCAGTGCTCTCCTCTATGATGGCTGGAACTACTCATCTCTCATTCCACTTCCAGTCATAGCCCACGTACCTCACCTTCTCCATGACCTCTGGATTATACACAATCTGTTTCATCCTTAGGAAACCTCCTCTAGCCCCAACCCCAAATTTCTCAAGAGATCTCTTGGCCACTACAGATGTGGAGAAGAGAAATCCATATACTGCTGTGGGAACCTGGGGTCACACCAGTCTTTGAAAGGGGAAATAGGATACTTGCTCTTACGACTGTCCAGAGATTGGAGCAAGAACAGAATGAGGACAGGAGTTGACAACCAGTGAATATTTCATAAGGACTGCCCTTCTATATTGTTCAGTTACATTCCTCCCCTTCCTGCTCCTGGGTCACAATTACCTTGGCTGCTGTGTTGTGTCCACAAATAACAAATACAAACACCCACTTTCATTGAAAAAGTCAGTGTCAGGATACTATTCACCTGTTATGAAAAGCATGTTTCTAAACATATTCTGAAAGAGTGCAGCAAGGGTCAGGGGCATAATCACTACCCTCAGGACTGTGAGCTCTGACTAAAGGACTCAGGAACTCTCAAAAGGCTGGGAGTAGGAGTTATCTTCAACTTAATCTGAGAAGAAGAAGAAGAAGAAGAAGAAGAAGAAGAAGAAGGAGAAGAAGAAGAAGAGGAAGAAGAAGAGGAAGGAGAAGAAGAAGAAGAAGAAGAAGAAGAAGAAGAAGAAGAAGAAGAAGAAGAAGAAGGAGAAGAAGAGGAAGAAGAAGAAGGAGAAGAAGAAGAAGAGGAAGAAGAAGGAGAAGAAGAAGAGGAAGAAGAGGAAGAAGGAGAAGAAAAAGAAGAAGAGGAAGAAGAAGAAGGAGAAGAAGAAGAAGAAGAAGAAGAAGAAGAAGAAGAAGAAGAAGAAGGAGAAGAAGAGGAAGAAGAAGAAGGAGAAGAAGAAGAAGAAGAAGAGGAAGAAGAAGAGAAGGAGAAGAAGAAGAAGAAGAAGAAGAAGAAGAAGAAGGAGAAGAAGAGGAAGGAGAAGAAGGAGAAGAAGAAGAAGAAGAAGAAGAAGAAGAAGAAGAAGAAGAAGGAGAAGAAGAAGAGGAAGAAGAGGAAGAAGGAGAAGAAAAAGAAGAAGAGGAAGAAGAAGAAGGAGAAGAAGAAGAAGAAGAAGAAGAAGAAGAAGAAGAAGAAGAAGAAGAAGAAGAAGGAGAAGGAGAAGGAGAAGAAGAGGAAGAAGAAGAAGGAGAAGAAGAAGAAGAAGAGGAAGAAGAAGAAGGAGAAGAAGAAGAGGAAGAAGAAGAGGAAGGAGAAGAAGAAGGAGAAGAAGAAGAAGAAGAAGAAGAAGAAGAAGAAGAAGAAGAAGAGGAAGAAGAAGAAGGAGAAGAAGAAGAAGGAGAGGAAGAAGAAGAAGAGGAAGAAGAAGAGGAAGGAGAAGAAGAGGAAGAAGAAGAGGAAGGAGAAGAGGAAGGAGAAGAAGGAGAAGAAGAGGAAGAAGAAGAAGAAGAAGGAGAAGGAGGAGGAGGAGGAGGAAAGAGAAAGAGGGAGAGAAAAAGAGAGAGAAAGGAAGGAAGGAAGGAAGAAAGGAAGGAAGGAAAAAGACCAAGTCTCAAAAAGTTCCTTTAGCATAGTTGCTAAGTGAATTGTAAATTAAATGCTGGAAATATTAATTGATTTATGGTGACAGGGAAATCTCAGTCCTGGTGCTCCTATAAAGCAATGGGACCACAAAGGAGCTTCTCTGGGTTGGGGCAGAAATACTTGTTTCTTTGGATACATACTGGAAAACACCATGGTGGTGGTGGCAGGGAGTAATGCTCCAATCACATTTTTAATAAGATGCAGAGGGAATAGAGGAAAATGCACAGATATGAGCATGGTTGTGGGTTTGTGGGGGGTACAGGGTTTGGGGTGGTGGAGGGAGGCATACAATGAGGCACAGAAAATCACTTACAAAACCATGGATTGGAATTGGAAGAATTCTGGCAACATGGACCCAAAGGAGAAGTGCAGGTGGGGTATCAGAATTTGTTTGAGATCTCATTTTTATAGGGGTTTGGTTACAGGGATGGACCAAATATTTTCTAGTCAACATTAGGATCACTTCATTAACATATCCACATCATCTCAAAATTAAAAGCAATTCTTTAGAATTAGTCCATTAAGATAATGTTTGATGGTGTTCTTCTGGCTCTCCTGAGCATATCTGGAGCTTATTTGAGTTTTACAGGGCACTGGCAGTTAGCAGGATGGAGGAGTCCTTATAATAAGGCTTAGATGACTTCACCTAATATGGTAAATAATCTCAGGATATAGCCTTAGTTCATTTATGAGACAATTTCTAGTGGCTTCTCTGGTAACCTAATTTATGAGACAATTTGTAAGTAAGTGTAATGCTCTCTTAATTTATGAGAGAGTCTACAAGTGACTTTTAGGTTTTCCTTTGTAATCTTACTTCCTGCTATCGTTTACATTATACTAGCTCTTTATAAATTTACTTACTATTCTAACGGTAAGGGTAGGGATGGGATTAGGGGAATCAGTACACGATACAATTTGAACACACTATATAATCTTAAAATTCCAGGATTATGCATGGCTTACATTTTCTCACAAGTCACCCCTCAGCAGACTGGTATCTATATGCCTGAGGGGTGCTTATTCAGCTGCATTGCAATTTTTAAAAATTCCAACTTCTAGGAACCAAGGTGGTGGAATAAGCAGGAAATCACATGACTTCTTCAATATTCACCTCCAAAGAACTATAAAAGAGCACCTCAAAGTGAATTCGGAAATGACAGAACTGGCAAAAAGATGGGGTGAAACAATCTTTTAGCACAAGAATCATGTAAGGTCTGTAAGGAAAACTCACTCTGGTAAAAGGGGAGTGCAATCCAGGACAGCAAACATCCTGGCAAACTAGAAGCAAGTCCTGCTTTAGCAAGACAGCAGGAAGTACTGAGAGTCATGGGGTGCCAAACAAGCAGGCAAACACCAACATTGGGAGCCTCCATGTGCCTCAGCATAGCACTGAGCAAACAGGAAAATCCTAGTACTGGGAAGTACAAATGCCTCAGTGTAGCTCTAGAAGAAGAGGCAGAGAACAACACTGGGACCCCCTACACATCTCAGCACAGGTCTAGGTGAATAAACAGAGACCAGTACCAGAAGTTCTTATGTGCTTCAGTGAAGCTCTGGATGGAGTTAGACACCAGCAACAGGATGCCCTCTTCCCCAATAGTTCCTGCTGAATTGGAAGACACCAGTGCCAGGACCCCCCCACACCCATATATCTCAGCCTAGTATCAGGTGAGTTTTCAGACCCCTGCAGCACCAAGAAGCACCAGCCACGTCTACCCCACCCCTCAGGTGAACCACTGGAATTCTGTAGCCCCATGGCACAAGAGACCTCCATGGGTCTCAGGGAAGAACCAAGAAAATGGCCAGGGCCTTCAGCCCCTGACACAAAAAACTTGGGACAGTGTCCCTTGTACCCCAGGGACAGAGCTCAAATTTAAAAACAAAGAAAAAAGACTGGAAAAGATGATCAAACAACTAAAAAAATCTGACCATAGGAAGTCATTACAGTGACTGGGAAAGTCAAGGCAAAATCAGAAGAGAATAAAAATGTCAAGATGTCTACATGTAAATTCCCCTAAAGAATAATTTAAATTGAACTCAAGTCCAAAGAACTCCTGGAAGAGATTAAAAAAAGAGTTTAAAAATCAAAATAAGAGGAAGTAGAAGAAAAATTAGAAACAGAAATGAAAGTGATGCAAGAGAATCATGAAAAGGGAGTCAAGAACTTAAAAAAAGATAACTCCTAAAAAAGTGGAACTGGCCAAATGAAAAAAAGAGATACAAAAATGCACTGAAGAAAACAACTCCTTAAAAAATAGAATTGAGATTTATCAACACAGAAAGAGAGCCCAGCAGACCTGAGTGAGATAGAAGTGTAGAACGCTCAATAACAGCAGAAGTCACATCTGAGACTACAAGCTTGCAAATTAAAAGTTTGAAAGTTACCTGTTTGAACTACTGGGAGCCAAGATGCTGTGAGTGCTCTCACCCTCCCTTTGTTGAACTTGCAAATCCCAGAGAATCTTGTCCCAGAAAACATCCTGGAATAGTAGGAACAGCTGAAGAGGTAAACAGTCTCTCAGTTCGGGATGATGAGGATCAATGAAAGTCCCTCTTGCTGTGGTGGATGGGGACCAGTGCAGGACCAGAACTGTCCCAGATATCCCCACCTCAGGGAATCAGGGGGACATCCTGAGCCCCAGAGAGGGTGGAGTCTATAAGTGCCAACACCAGGAACTCAGGCATGCCTTAGCACAGCCAGAGGAATTAGGCAGACACCAGTACAGATGGGGGTTCACCAGACACTGAGCCTACCTGCACTCTAGCTCAAGGAAGGAGGAGACTTCCTGCAGTCGGACCACCCCCTAACACACACCTCACACCAGGAGCTTCAGAGTAAGCCTGGGGAAACTCAGTAAGAGTTCACTTGGTCTCAGGCTTGGCACACACCAACCACTCAGCACCAGGTAAGCTGTAGCATTCTGGCT
Source organism: Bettongia penicillata ogilbyi (assembly GCA_023548195.1). Classification (NCBI taxonomy): domain Eukaryota; kingdom Metazoa; phylum Chordata; class Mammalia; order Diprotodontia; family Potoroidae; genus Bettongia; species Bettongia penicillata. The sequence continues at coordinate 19,816 of JAJHZJ010000919.1, read as the reverse complement.
TCTGTCTGAAAGAACCAGAGGCCACAGTACACAAAGCCTCAAGTTCTCAGCACAAGAACTGTGAGACAGAGGCCCCTGTGACCTGGAAGCAGACATCCACCATGAAAGCCATGAGAAAGGCAATCATCATGAGCAAGAACCAAATCAGAAAAGTAAAGAACATAGAATCTTACTGTGAGGAAAAAGATAAAAATATAAATTAAAAAGTGGACAGAATTGAAACTGTATTCACATTTGAGACCTCAAAAGGGAATATGACCTTCTCTCAAACCCAAAGAGAATTGTTGGAAGAGCTCAAGAAGGATTTTAAAAACCAGATTAGAGAGGTAGAGATTTAAAAAATAAAATTTAAAAAAAATTCACCAAAGAATTCAAAAAGGAAATTGGAAAAATAGATGAGATACAAAGTCTAACTGAAATAGTTGAACAAATGGAAAAGGAAATGGAATAGTTAACTGAAGAAAGCAATCTGTTAAAAATTAAAATTGGCGGAGGAGGAGCCAAGATGGTGGAGTACAAAGATTCACATATGCTAGCTCTGAACACACAGCCCATAATTACCTGTAAAGAGGAACTGCCAACAAATTCGGGAGCAGTGTAAGCCGTGCAGCAGTGGAGTAGAGGAGATTTCTGTTCCAGAGAGCCCTGAAAAACTAACACCAAAGGTCCATCACACACCAGACCTGGAATGAAGCCCAGCCCTGCCCTGTCTGCGGCCCTAAGAGGAGCAGATCGGAGCAGGCTTCAAGGATGGAATCTCTAGCAGCCACGCAGGTCCCTCAACCCACAGGCACTACAGGACAGCGAGAAACCTTATCTAGCCAGCCAAGGGGTGAGTGAGGTGCCTCCATAACTCAGGCCCCCTAGGGAGGAAGCAGTGGACAGGAGCTACCAAAGCAGGCAGGAGCTCGGATTTATTAGTGAAGGTCTCCGCATAAACCCCCTGAGGCAACTGAGCCCTGTGAGGCGGCCCTGCCCCCACCTGAGAACCAAAATTTAATCTTACCCTGAATAGCAGCCATGCCTGCCGCTGAAAGCCCTGAGGCTGGGAAGCAGCATTTGAATCTCAGACCCCAAGCACTAGTGAGGCAGGGGTGGAGAGGAATCACAAGTCAAATAACTGGCTGGGAAAATGCCCAGAAAAGGGAAAAAATATAAGACCATAGAAGGTTACTTTCTTAGGGAACAGATGTTTCCTCCTTTCCTTTCTGATGAGGAAGAACAATATTTACCATCAGGGAAAGACATAGAAGTCAAGACCTCTGTATCCCATCCAAAATAAATATTCAACTGCCTCAGGTTATGGAAGAGCTCAAAAAGGATTTTGAAAATCAAATTAGACAGGTGGAGGAAAAACTGGGAAGAGAAATGAGAGAGATGCAAGAAAAAGCATGAAAAATAGGTCAATACCTTGCTAAAGGAGACCCAAAAAAATGCTGAAGAAAATTACACCTTGAAAAATAGGCTCACTCAATTGGCAAAAGAGGTTCAAAAAGCCAATGAGGAGAAGAGTGCTTTCAAAAGCAGAATTAGCCAAATGGAAAAGGAGGTTCAAAAGTTCACTGAAGAAAATAGTTCTTTCAAAATTAGAATGGAACAGATGGAGGCTAATGACTTTCTGAGAAACCAAGAAATCACAAAACAAAACCAAAAGAATGAAAAAATGGAAGAGAATGTGAAATATCTCATGGGAAAAACAACTGACCTGGAAAATGGATCCAGGAGAGAAAATTTAAAAATAATGGGACTACCTGAAAGCCATGATCAAAAAAAGACCCTAAACAACATCTTTCATGAAATTATCAAGGAAAACTGCCCTGATATTCTAGAACCAGAAGGCAAAATAAGTATTGAAGGAATCCATCAATCACTGCTTGAAAGAGATCCAAAAAGAGAAACTCCTAGGAACATTGTGGCCAAATTCCAGAATTCCCAGGTCAAGGAGAAAATATTGCAAGCATCTAGAAAGAAACAATTCCAGTATTGTGGAAATACAATCAGGATAACACAAGATCTAACAGCTTCTACATGAAGGGAATCAAAGGGCATGGAATAGGATATTCGAGAAGTCAAAGGAACTAGGACTAAGACCAAGAATCACCTACCCAGCAAAACAGTATAATACTTCCGGGGGAAAATATCATCTTTCAATTAAATAGAGGACTTTCAAGCATTCTTGATGAAAAGACCACAGCTGAAAAGAAAATTTGACTTTCAAACAACGAAGAATGAGAAGAAGCATGAAAAGTAAACAGCAAAGAGAAGTCATAAGGGGACTTACCAAAGTTGAACTCTTTACATTCCTATATGGAAGGAAAATATTTATAACTCTTGAACCTTTTCAGTATCTGGGTAGTTGGTGAGATTACACACACATACACACACACACACACACACTCACACGCACACACATGCACATACATGCGCACACACACATATACACATGCATGCACACACAGAGACAGAGAGCACAGAGTGAATTGAATAGGATGGGATCATATCTTAAATGGAATGGGGCAAATTATCTCTCATAGAAGAGGCAAGCAGGAGACTTTTTAGTGGAGGGAAAAAGAGGAGAGCTGAGAAAAAAACATGAAATTTACTCTCATCACATTCGACTAAAGGAAGGAATAAAATGCACACTTATTTTGGTATGAAAACCTATCTTACAATACAGGAAAGTGGGGGAGAAGGAGATAAGCAGGGTGGGGGGGATGATGGAAGGGAGGGCAGTGGAGGTGGGACCAATTTGAAGTCAACACTCTTGGGGAGGGACAGGATCAAAAGAGACAATAGAAACAATGGTGGGCAGTATGGGATGGAGGGAAATATAGTTAGGCTTACACAACACAACTATTATTGAACTCAGTTGCAAAACTACACAGATATGGCCTATGTTGAATTGCCTGCCTTCCCAAAGGGAATGGGTGGGGAGGGAGGAATGGGGAGAATTTGCAACTCAAAGTTTTAGGAACAACTGTTGAGTATTGTTCTTGTTACTGGTAAATAAGAAATACAGGTAATGGGGAATAGAAAGTTATCTGGCCCTACAGGACAAAAAGGAAGATGGGGACAAGGGAAGGGAGGGATGATAGAAGAGAGGGCAGATTGGTGACAGGGGAAATTAGAATGCTCGGTGTATTGGGGTGGGAGGAGGGGAGAAATGGGGAGAAAATTTGGAACCCTAAATTTTGTGAAAAGGATTGCAAAAAGTTAAATAAATAAATTTGTCTTAAAAAATTAAAATTGGCAAGTACAAGCTAATGACAGTGTAAGGTATCAAGAATCAGTCAAACAGAATCTAAGGGATGAAAAAAATAGAAAAAAATCCAATATATTTCTTTGGACAAACAGCTGACCTGGAAAATAGATCCAGTCGAGAGAATCTAAGAATTATTGGTCTACTGGAAACCATGATGAAAAAGTGAGCCTGGACAATATATTTCAGGAAAGCACCAAGGAAAGCTGCCTCATACCAAGTTAAGTATGCATACCATTCCCAGCTTAAACTAAATGTGATGAGTTTCACATTTTCCCTCTCACCTCCACCCTTCCCCTCCATTAAAAAAGGTTTTTCTTGCCTCTTTTATGAGAGATAATTTGTCACATTCCTTTTCCCCCTTTCTCCTCCCAATATACTTCTCTCTCACTACTAAATTTAATTTTTTTAGATATCATTCCTTCCAATTCAACTTACCTTGTGCCCTCTATCTATAAGCATGTAATTCCTCCAACTACCCAAATACTGAGAAAAGTCTCAAAAGTTACAAATACTCTTTCCATGTAGAAATGTAAACAGTTCAACTTTACTAAGTCTCTTATTATTTCTCTTTCATGTTTATCTTTTCATGCTTCTCTTGATTCTTGTGTTTGAAAATCAAATTTTCTAGTCAGCTCTGGTATTTTCTTCAAGAGTGCTTGCAAGTCCTCTATTTCATTGAATAACCATTTTTTCCCTGAAGCATTATCCTCAGTTTTTCTGGGTAGGTGATTCTTGGTTTTAATCCTAACTCCATTGACTTCTGGAATATCATATTCCAAAGCCTCTTATCTCTTAATGTTGAAGCTGCTAGATCTTGTGTTATCTTGATTGCATTTCCACAATGCTAGAATTGTTTCTTGCTGCTTGCAATACTTCCTCCTTGACCTGGGAACTCTGGAATTTGACCACAATATTCCAAGGAGTATTTCTTTTGGGAATTCTTTTAGGATGTGATTGGTGGATTCTTTATTTATTTTATCCTCTAGTTTCAGAATATCAGAGAAGTTTTCTTTGATAATTTCATGAAAGATGAAGTCTAGCTGCTTTTTTGGTCATGGTTTTCAGGTAGTCCCATAATTTTTTAATTGTCTCTCCTGTAGGTATTTTCCAGGTCAGTTCTTTTTCTAATGAGATATTTCACTTTTTCTATTATTTTTTCATTCATTTGGTTTTGTTTCAAAATTTCTTGATTTTTCACAGTCATTAGCTTCCATCTGCTCCATTCAAATCTTTAAGGAATCATTTTCTTCAATGAGCTTTTGGATCTCCTTTCCCATCTAATCAATTCTGTATTTTATGGCATTCTTCTCTTCGTTGAGTTTTGGATCTCTTTTTTCATTTGAGTTAGTCCTAATTTTTAAAGTGTTATTTTCTTCAGCATTTTTTGGCAACAACTTAAGCAAACAGTTGTTTCCTTTTTTTCATTATTTTCTTGCTTCACTCTCATTTCTCTTCCCAGTTCTTGCTCTATTTTTCTTACTTGATTTTCAAAAATCTTTGTGAGGTCGTCCATGACCTAAGACCAATTCATATGTTTCTTGGAGGCTTTGGATGTAGGAGCTTTGCTTTATTTTCTTCTCTTTGCATGTTTTGGTCTTCCTTGTCAGTAAAGTAAGATTCTATAGTTTCTTTCTTTTTCCCAGGTTTTGCTCATTTCCCCAGTCATTTACTTGACTTTTGATCTCTTTGTCAGGGTAGTTCTTAGCCATTCTGCGGGTTCTGCAGCTCCAGAATTTGTTTAGAGTAATTTTTTTTTCCAGGTATTTGGCTGGGATTGGCAGAAGCATTGTAGAAAGTCAATGCTGTCACTCCATCATCTTGGTTCCTCCTCCCAGAGATCCACTTTAAAAGTGAGGAAAAAGACAATAACCATGAGCAAGAAGCAAATCAGAAATGCAAGGAACATAGAATCTTATTACAGGGAAAGGGAAGGTCAAAATATGATTTCAGAATAGCACAGCACTGACAATATACCCACATTTGAAACCTCAAAAGTGAAAATGAATTGATTTCAAGCCCCACAAGCTTTCTTGGAAAAGTCGAAGTAGGATTTTAAAAGACAAATTAGAGAGGCAGAAGAAAAATTGACCAATAATTTTGAATATACACTTGACAAAATGAAAAAGGAATTCAGTGAAGAGAATAGCTCCTTAAAATAGCCAAGTGGATAAGGAGGTACATAACCTAACTAGGAATATTGTAGAAATGGAAATGGAGGCACCAAAGCTAACTGAATAAAACAATATGTTAAAAAATTAGAATTGGTAAATTAGAAACTAACAACTGTGAGACATAAAGAATCAGTCAAACAAAATCTGCAGAATGAAAAAATAGAAGAAAATCTAAAATATCTCATTGACAAAATAAAATGACTTGGAAAATAGATTCAGCAAAGAAAACGTAAAAATTGTTTGTCAACTGGGAAGCCATAACAGTCCAGACCATATTTTCCTAGAAATCATCAAGGAAAGCTGCCCTGAGATCATGGATCGAGAGGGCAAAATAGTTATTGAAAGAATCCACTGTCACTGTCTCTTGAACTTGTAATGCATAACATGAGAATGGGGGAACATATTTGTTCTGATTTCAAGTGAGACAAGACTTTGAATTTTGTCTCCTAGTAGCGTGGGGGTCACTCATGATTAGGCTTATCTGTCCTCCAGAGGAGAAAACAAAGATGTGGTTCCACTCTGAGGGTGTATAAACAGAATGTTGCCCCACAGTTCCAAGGATAACCTAATCCAAAGGGCTAGACCAGTGCGGGAAAGTTTATAACTCTGGTCTGAAGTCAAGAAAATTATTCTTAAGTAAATTTTGGAGTACACATCTACATAAGATGTTGGCATGTCGTTTTCCTCTCTCTACCTGACACCTCTTACTTATGTAGAGATGAGATTCTAATGTTTCTTTTTCACTGTTATGTTATGTTCCAGTGACAATTTTTCAGATTTCAACAGAAGGGGAAAAAGAAAGGAAGTGGGAATATTGGGAGGGAGGGACAGAAAAAGGGGAAACAAAGGAAATAAGAAAGTAGCAAGGGAGGGTTGTAGAAGAAGCATCATATTCGCCCAGGTTCTAGTGACTCAGAACACACACATATACGTGTGCACACGCACACACACACACACACACACACACACACACACACACACACCATAGTTACTATATTGTTAAGACAGAAGAGGGGACAAAGACCAAAAGTTTCCAAACTAATTTGACTAAGTAATACTTTGGGCTTTTGATTACATTGAGAGGACCCATACCCATAATTCTAATCAGGATGAGCCATAGAAGATGTTATGGGATTAAGAAAGCACAGTGGAAGAGTGAGAGTAAATTTGGAAATGAAATCGGTTACCTTGATGTTATTTTGATGTGGGAAGTAGCTGATATTATTGTGATGTGGAAAACTACCGCATTTATTTGACATAAACAACATTCTAGTGGCTAATAACCTAATATTAAAAATATCACTGATATGAGCATTATCTCTTTCAACCTCTCCTCATGAGATGCCATAGAACATGGTTAAGGAAGTGAGTCCCTGACAATGACATGGCTCAGAAAGAGCTGGGTGATGCAGTGGATGTTCAGAGTTAGAGTCAGAAAAATTTGAGTTCACATTATGCCTCAGATGTTTGCTAGCTGGGTGACGCTGGACCAGTCCTGTAACCTCACAGACTCAATTTATTTTTATGTAAATGGATTTATAACAGTGCACACCACAAAGAATTATTGCTTAGGATCAAGTGAGAATAATTCAATTCAATAAATATTTAATGTGCCAAGCATTGTGCTAAGCACTAAGGAAGGAAGGAAAGAAAACAGAAAGGAGGGGAGGGGAGAGAGGGAAAGAGGGAGGAAAGGAGGAATGGGAAGAAAAAAGGGGAAGAAAGGCAGAAGAAAGGAAGGAGAGAAAGGAAAAGAGGCAGGAAGGGAAAGAGAGAGAGAGTGGGGGAAGAAGAGACGGGGAAAAGAAAGGAAGGAGGGGAGGGAGAAAAGGAGGAAATAAGGAAGGAGAAAGAAAAGAATGGGAAGGAGGGAGGAGAACTATTTCCTATTTATCTTCAATTGCACATATTTGCACGTAACTGTTTGTAAGCTGTCTCTCCATTAGACTGTGAACTCCTTGAGAACAGAGATTGTCTTTTGCCTTTTTTCATATCTGCTGCACATAGCACAATGTCTGGCACAGAGAAGGCAATAAATACTTATTTACTAAAACACTCACTAATTTCCCAAAATATGCAAAGTAGCACCTCTTCACACCTATAACACATTCATTCCTTGTAGACCCCTCTGTATGTTCTCAATAAGTATACTCTGTTCTGAGGTTGGTGGACAGTTTCTGGGGTTTGAGGGGAAACATCTGTGGATGAGGAATGGGTGCAAGCAGGGGCTAGAAACCCAGGAATGGGGCTAGTGCTTAGGAATGCTGGAGTGTATGGCCATAACCTCAATTCTTCTTATACTTAGCCAGATCTCCATCCTCTTCCCTGAGCAAGGCCAAGAATGTGCTGTCTTGGGGAGAAAGTTCCTATAACGGACATCCTTTCACTTGAGCAGAAGACTCCCAAAGAAAAATATGGGATGCCTTTGTGTCAGGACAGAGTATGTAGGTCAGATTATTCTGAGTTATCATGTTGTGTTTCAGGTGAAGAAGAGACGATTCCAATGGATCCACAGGTGGGAAATATGATGAGGAGCATTCTTGGCTTGTGGATAATTTCATTTTTTGTGTATATATATTTTTTAATTTCCAAACAAGGTAAGTATGATGAAAAGTCAGGGCAGAGAATTCCTCTTGAACCCTCTGGGCCAGTTTGATAGTTTGATCAGGAAAGGTAGAAGGATATGAGCATGTGGTGCTTCCACCCTTCCCCTAATCCACTTGCCCCAACAATAGCATGTGTAACCCCTATAATAAACACTCTTAGGGGTTTTCTTGGGTACTTGTCTTATAAACTAATACAGGCAGAAGCTAAAGGAGTACAAGATATTTCTCAATCTCAGAGCTCCTCTTTCCTCAGGGGTCTGTGACTGGAGCTAAGGAAATTTCTATGAGTCCCTGGATCCTCCCAATAACACCTTCTGTCCCTGAGGCTGGTGATCTCTATCTTTCTTCTGGAATGTCCACTGTCTCAGAAAACATGGGTGCAAAGAAGTGGTAATAAGCTATCTTTGGGGACCATGGGATCACAGGAGATTCACATCTCTGCACTTCAGTACCTTCTCTCTTCAGCTGGAGAGTTGGACAAGTGGTGATCTTCTGTGAGACAGATTATGTTCCAGTCTTTTGGAAGGTCCTGAGTCCTTTAGTCAGAGCTGACAGTCAAGGGGTTTAGGGTGAGTCTGAGCGATTATGTGCTTGACCCTTGTGCTCTCTTTCAGAGGAAATTTTGGAAAATACCTCTCGGTGGCAGCTGAATGGAATCCTGGCAGTGATTTATTCAGTGGAAATTGGTGTTTGTATTTATTATTTGTGGATGTGGCATAGTTGCCAAGGTAATGGTAACCTGAGAGCAGGGATGGAGGGGCGTAATTGGACAATATTACAGGATAGTCCTAATGAAATACTCACTGGGTGTCAACTTCCTGTCCTCATTCTGTTCTTACTCTAATCTCTGGACAGTCCTGACGGGAAGTATCCCTTTTCCCCTTTCAAAGACATTTATAACTCATTTCATGTTCCCACAGCAACATGTGGGTTTCTCTCCTCCACAGTGGACCAGAGATCTCTTGAGGAATTTGAGGCTGGGAGAGGGGAGGTTTCCTGAGGATGGAACAGATTGTGTATAATTCAGTGTATCAAATAATCCAGAGGTGGTGGACAAAGCCAGCTGTGGGCTGTGATTGGGGGTGGGAAAAGAGAAAACTTGTTCCAGCAATTCTAAAGGAGGGCACTGGGAAGGGAAATTGTATAGTCTAACTTGTACCAGTTTCTAAGAAGTAACAAGCCTTGGTCTGCTCTGCAGGGTTTATTCTCAAGGAGGATTGGATTAACTGGATTACATGGAGCCTCGTTATCATCTTCATCATAGTCATAGCAATAAGGATGGAGGCATATGCTATTTTATTGATACTAGTGCTGTTTTCAACCAGTTTTGTCAATGTTGAAAATATAATCTTTATTCTTCCTGTAATAAGGTCTATTTTATATTTTGAACTAAGTTAGCATTTTTATTTAAAACTTAGAGTTCCAAATTCTATCCTTCTCTTCCTTCCCTCCCCTCTTTCTAAGACTGTAAGTTAACAGATATAGGTTACAAATGTGTAATTATGTAAAACATTTCCATAATAGTCATTTTGTACAAGAAGACTTGAATAAAAGAAAAATAAAAGAAAGTGAAAAATAGCATGCTTCAGTCTATATTTAATCAATATCAATTCTTTCTCTGGAAGAGAAATTCACAGTCCAAGTACACTTTTAATCTGTATTCAGTCCATCCTCATAAAGTAGTGATTCAGGCAACAGGATTGTCTGATAGATTGGCTGGAATACAGAAAAAGACCAGATTGCCCTAGAGAAGGAGTTAAGGATGATCCAGGCCTTAAATGGGAGGGTCACTGATGCTCAGTTTTGGAGGAAAGGGGGAATGGTCACAAGGGGGAAGCTAATAAAGATGAAACCAGGAGAAATGGACTGCCCAAGAAGAAAGTAGACCAGGAGGCTTAGGACTTTACCTGGAGGTATCTAATGAAAATCGTGTGGGCTGTGACAAAACACAATATCACAATCTTTTTTTCCCCTTCATCCCATTTCCCATCATCTTTCTCTCCTTCTACTCTCTTTCTTTTCTTTTTCCTGTTCACTCTCTCTTTTCTATCGAAAGCTAGAACTAGTTCCCAACTACCAGGACAGTGCCCCTCCTCCCTACATCCTCCCCTGAAAGGGGAGGTGTATTGCTTACCATCTTCTGTGCTTCCTCCCTTCTATTTCCAGCTGGTACACAACCTCATCATCTCTCCAACCACTAACACTTCACGAAAGTCATGCTCTTTCCCTGGAGAAGTTTCTCAAAGTAGAAGAGTGGACTGCACTTCTGTCCTCTCACCTCAGGGGAACTGCTAGCCCCAGGATTCATGATTCTATATCCAATCTGTATCAACAGTGCATAGAAGTGGCTATACCCTAGACTTGACCTCCAAGTGACATGCATTTGATATCCCCATCCCTTTCACCCCCAGTGAATTTGCATCAGTAGCTATCACTATTGTTAGGGTTCTCTTTCCTTTGATCACTCTCTTTTTCTCCCTTTACCATTCCCAGCAAATATTCCCCCAGTGTCCTTTTCAGAGCCAAGACTCTGGACAGATCTTGGAATATGTCCTGAGAATACTCGGGTCTCATGATTTTCCCCAGGAGAGGTCTGGTTTTCCCATAACCATTGTGCATCATTGCTGATGGGGCTACCAAATGCTCCCTGGAAACTGTCCTGAGTGACCCCTTGAAGTCTGGTGTTCTATGAGGATCTTTTGTCTCACAGACTCGATTCTTTATCAATGCTATGTATTAGTTACTCATGACCTGCAGTGAAGAAAGAGTGAGCCCAAGGGAACCAGGCCTATCAGTTAACATCCTAGCCTACAGGGTTAACAGAAGGTTCTTCTGGGTATTACATACATAGCTTAGATGACTGGTCTTTGTAAATTAATGAGTGTTGGCATGTAAGCTCATCTTCTGTAGGCTCATTGAAAGCAATTTCAGGATGCTCCTGGCTGATAGATGGGAATTATAAGAACTTCATCTTTTTTTTTCCCGTATGGTTCTAATTTCTTCCATTAGGTCCCTTTGTTTTGGAAACTTTCATTCCAAGTAGCTTGGATATCATGAGTATTCAGTGTGATGACATCTATTAAAAGTTGTTCTTGATTTCACAGATCAGTGATTACCATCATGATCATCACCGTCATGACTGAATTTCACATTCAGAAGGCTTGGCCTGAAGTCAGGATGATCTGGTTTCAAATTAAAATACTTACTAGTTGTGTGACCATGGGCATGTCACTTAATCTGTGTTTTCCTCAGTTTTCTCAACTCTAAAATTGCAGTAATAATGGCATCTACTTTGCAGGGTTGTTGTGAGGACCAAATGAGATCATATTTGTAACATGCTTAGCAGAGTGCCTGGCACAGAGTCAGTACTTTATAAATGCTATCATCATCATCACCATCATCATCATCATCATCATCATCACCATCATCATCATCATCATCATCATCATCATCATCATCCCCAATTTTACAAGCTTTGTCAGATTAGATTTTTTGGCCTCATAAAATCTAACAAGGAGCTATCAGTAAAAGTTGTGAAGAGGTCAATTGAGGTTTGACGTCATGGAAAACTTTCTAACAATTAGAGCTGTAGAAAAGTGGAATGGGAAGCTTTTGGAGAAACTTGGTTCCCTCTCACTGCTGTTGTTGTTCAGTTGAGTCAGACTGTTCATGACTCTCTGGACCTCCGTTCATGGAATTTCCTGCCAAAGACATGTGGCACTTAAAAAGATTCAAGAGACATAATTTCTGGGTAATTTAGTCATAATAAAAGGAAGGCCATTTGGCCATCTAACTCTTACACCAAAGATTATCATGGCAGCAGGCTCGCAGTTTTTATGCTCTTGAAGAGGTGTTCCTCAATGTGGGGATCAACCTGGGCAGTGAACAATTAACATGAGAAAGAATGTTGCAGTGAGGGGTGGACCTGAATTTTGATTGTGTCATCTATTACTTAGGCTCTCCCCTGTCACCTTGGGCAAGAAATTTCACCCAACCCAAGCCTGAGCAAAACAAAATCCTGCCCTACCTGGTGGGATCTAGATAGAGCAGAAGTTTAGCTCAACTTTCAGAGACTGAACTTTTAATTAAAATCAGGACTTCAGACAAAAGGGAGAATCTGGATCTCCTCAAGTTATTGGTTATTAATAGTCATTTCTCTCAGACACTTGAATGGTTTATCATTTCCTTCTCCAGAGAATCACCAATTCATAGACAAACAAGGGTTAAGTGACTTGCCCAAGATCACCCAGCTAGAAGTTTCTAAGGCTGGATTTTAATTCAGGTCTTCTTGACTGATCCAAGCACTCCATCTGATGAGATCAGGGAAGCTTAATGTTGAGGTTTGGGTTGCTCAGGACACCAAAATACAAACATGGCAAGTCCTGCTGAATGAATTCGACTCAAGTCTTCTTTCAGCCAAAGTAAAACAAAATTTATTAAAGATTTGCCATATTGGGTTGATTCTTAAGAAGCCTAACCATTTGTGAAGCTTGTATTGACAAGTGGAACAGATAGAATCTCAGCTAGACAGAATCATAGTTGGATTGAATCTGAGCACCTTCATGAAGGTGAGATGGAAATTGTATACAGAAAGATTTTGGGAAAGATCTAGAGGTGGTCTAGTAGTCTGGGAGGAGGGTCTAAAGGGGATCTTTATGGAACTGGGGTAACTAGTGATGTAATCAAGGGTGGGAAGCAGCTGGAGGCAATTGGGAGGTATGATAATGGAGAGTTGGGGTGGGAAGCAGGTGGGACAATCCTGAGGAAACAGGTAATTGAAGGCCAGGCTAGGTTAAAGTAACAGATTTGTGTATGAAAAATCAGATTAAATGAAAAGATTCAAGAATAGTTCAAGGAAGTTCCTAGAGAGTGTACCCCATCATATCCATTGTCCCATCTAGTTGCCTCTAGCTAGAGATGTTTAATCAAAGACTTGCCATGTGGTTAGGTAGATTCTTTTTCAGGTGTGGGTTGCACTAAATAGCTCCTGAAGCAGTCTCTAACTTCAGAATTACGTTATTTACCCGAAAAAGAAACCCCAGGAAAAATGTCTAACAAGTGGTAATCTAGCTTCTGCTCAAAAAATTACTAATGGACATGTTCTGAACTTAGCCTGACTCAGACTAGCTTATGTTTAATATTGGAAAAAATAGGCTTTGCAACAGCTAGCCAAAAGATTTATTTAGCCATAGAAGAGAATATTCAACAAGGATACACACTGAGAAAACTTTGAAGTGATTAATCTGAGGAACTCTCCTCAGCCTGAATTGCCCATTGTTTTCCACAGTCAAATAGGAGAAAAAGAGACACAAGCAGAAACACAGAGAGAAAGAGAGATCCTAAGACAGAGACTCCTCTAGACTACAATACATGCTGGACAGAAGAGGAAGAAAAAGAGGAAGGAGGAGGAGAAAAAGAATATTGATTAATTATGACCCAGAGTAATCCACAACCAAGTAGGTTGTCCCTGTTTACTCACAAATATGATTCTCTTAAGGCTGAGAGGGGCCTTTCCTTACATGATTGATCACACCATTATATACTGACATCTAGTAATAGCTCATTTAATTCTTAGCTATTTGTCTTAAGACAAAGGGTTGACCCTTTTCTCTCTGAATACTCGTTTCACAATCAATACACAAAGTAACTATCAGAAAAAAATAATTTAACCAAATCCATATAAAAATAGAAATAAGAAATATTATCCATAAGGTAATAAATATCAGACAATACTAAATTAAGGAACCTTCCCACTGAGAATAAGGTAAGTCAACTCAACCAAGAAAGTGTCCTCAATCTCACCCGAAAGGAAGTTCCCCAAAGTGTCAAAATGCAGATATGGACATGACAAAGACTGCTAATTCCTCTCAGGTCTTCTTAGAGACTTTTCCACTAGCCACTTGAGGGAGGATTGACTTTGCTCATATTATCTCTTGAAACTGGAAGCCTAAAGTCCAAAGAGACTCAGAGACTCGAAAACAGGTTGAAGAAGACTTGAAGACTGTCTGCAAAACTCAAGGGCCCTTCTTTCTTGTACTCTCATCCCTTCTCCCTAGTCCTTAAACTGACACAGAGCATTAATCTCTACCAGTAAAGAAAGGAAAATACCAAAGAGATTTAGAACTGGCATTACATAAGCACCTATCATCTCTAGAGGCATCACCAAAGCATCACTGAAAGCCTTAAGGTTCATGCTGGCTCACCTTATTCTGCTCTCCTCATCTTTCACTTCAATATGATCCTCATGCTCCATTCCTATATGTTTATATTAATTGTGCTGGACTGAAACTGACTTGGGCCAGTAGCCTGATAATTTGGGTTCAATACTGGAATAAAATGAGACATCCATAGATGGTTCAGCAGTTCTCTTCAACAAAAGATTTACTTAGTCATAATAGGAGGATAGTCAACCAGGATAGATTTTTATGCCTTAACTGAGTTCATATCGGTATGATCAGTCAGAGGCAATCACACTGTACCTTGATCCCAACATAGTAATTTATTTTGACAATCTTCAAGAATGAAAGACAGCAAACCAACCAACCAGGTAATGTGCTAAGTGCTGGGAATAGAATCATTGCTCTGGAATATGACCTGCTGGTTGGAGGGTGAGTTGGGAGAGTAGTTCTAGAACCTATGTGACCCTGGGCAAGTCACTTTACCTCTGTCTGCCTCAGTTTCTGCTTTATGTGTAAAATTAGGAGCACCTACCTCCCAGGGTTGTTATGAAGGCCAAATTTGATAATAATTGTAAAGTATAATGCCTGACACACAGTTGTTCATTTTTGTTTTTTGAAGAGGACCAATGACATCACAGTGTTGGGGTCAGGATATAATGTGTTTACCTGTGACTAATCAATGCAATACAAGTAGTAGACTACAGATTGGGCACATGTAGTTCATTAGAACATTTCAGATGCAGATTTCTCTGGATTTGGGCAACTCACATTTCCTTTGTGCTGCTGCAATACTATTCTGTTCATGGAGTATAGTGCCTTCTTTGATTCTGGTATAACTTGCTGGCATTCCTGTGCCAGTGTTTCTCATGTCTCATAACCATATTAAAATGCCTCAGAAAGACTTGAGAGTGTCTTAATATTGCTTCTTCTGACAATTGCAAGAGCACTTGCCTTGTGTGAGGTCATTGTAAATTAGTTTCTTAGGTATGTCTGTGCTTGGTATTCAGGCTACCAGGCCAGCACATAAGAATTGGACTCCCTGCAGTAGAATTTGAATTTTTGACAGTTCAGCACAGGAGGGGACCTCACTGTCTGGCACCTTCTTTTGCCATGTGATCTTCAGAATCTTCCTATTCAAATGGAAGCGATTCAGTTTCCTGGCATGGTGCTGGTAGACTCTCCAGGTTTCACAGGCATGCTATGAGATCAGCATAAAGCTTTGTACACTTTCAGCTTGGTAGGCAGCCCATAACCTCTTCTCTCGCACACTTTTCTTCAAATTCTGAACTAGCTTTGGAAATGAGTACCTCAGCCTCATTATCAGTGTGTATATTCCTGTAACGTATGCTCTCAAGGTAAGTGAACTTATTCACAGCATTTAAAAATTTTCCATTTACTGTGATCAATGGTTCTACATATGAGTGGTGTGGTGCTGGCTAGAGGAGAATCGCTGTCTTCTTAGTGTTAATTATCAGGGCAAAATTAGCACAAGCAAACATAGAATTGATTCATACCTTGTAACTCAGCCTCAGAAGTTGCACTGAGCGCACAATAACTTTTGAACAAAATTTGTGCACCAAGTCTTCCTCTACTTTGGTCTAGGCTGGCAAGCATTTCAAATTACATAGCTTACCATTATTAGCATGGTAACTGACCTTGATGCCATTTTCATCCTTGTTGAAAGCATCTAGCAACATTGCTAAACATTTTGTGTTAAAAAGCATAGGAGGGAGCATGAGAACATTGTCTTTTACCCTGAACCAATGCAAGCTTACTATCTTGAAACTGGTGTACAACACTGATGAACTCCAGGCAACCAAATTTTGCCATCATCTTCCACAAGCCCTCAAAATTGACTGTATCAATGGACTTGGTCAGATCAGTGAATGTTGTGTGCAGATACTATACTGCTCATGGCATTTTTCCTCAAGTTGTCAAGCAACAAACACCATGCCAACAATTCCTTGGTCCTTTCTGAAGTCACACCGCCTCTTGGGCAGATGACCACATGAAGGATAAGATGATTAAGGATGACTCTAGCAAGAATCTTGTCAGCAATGACTAAAAGAGAGATATCTCCCTGGGAATTGTCACAGGACAGTCTGTTTCTTTTTCTATTATAGAGAAGGATAATAGAGGCAGATTTCCTGGGGGAATACTTCTTCTTGCCTTATAATCAAGAAGATTTGAGTCAACTTCTCTATCAGCAGTGGGTCCCCTGCATTGTAGATCTCTGCTGGCATAAAATCACCACCAGGCACTTTACTCCTAGAGAGGAACCTGATGGTATTCAATTGGAAATTCTGCTAGAGAAGGATTCATGGCAGCCTGAGACTAATGGTCTGTGGCTTCAACATTGGTTAATGATGGCATGTT
Source organism: Bettongia penicillata ogilbyi (assembly GCA_023548195.1). Taxonomy (NCBI): domain Eukaryota; kingdom Metazoa; phylum Chordata; class Mammalia; order Diprotodontia; family Potoroidae; genus Bettongia; species Bettongia penicillata. Next base: position 3,222 of record JAJHZJ010000919.1, on the reverse strand, counting down.
GAGAACATTATGGAAGTATTCAGTCTGCCTCTTCATTTTTTAAAATTTTTTTCTAATATAAATTTATTTATTTAACTTTTTACATTCATTTTCACAAAATTTTGGGTTCCAAATTTTCTCCCCATTTCTCCCCCTCCCCCCACTCCAATACACCAAGCATTCTAATTTCCCCTATCACCAATCTGCCCTCTCTTCTATCATCCCTCCCCTTCTCTTGTCCCCATCTTCTCTTTTGTCCTGTAGGGCCAGATGACTTTCTATTCCCCATTAACTGTATTTCTTATTTCCTAGTAGCAACAACAATACTCAAGAGTTGTTCCTAAAACTTTAAGTTCCAAATTCTCCCCATTCCTCCCTCCCCACCCATTCCCTTTGGGAAGACAGGCAATTCAGTATAGGCCCTATCTGTGTAGTTTTGCAAATGACTTCGATAATAGTCATGTTGTGTAAGACTAACTGTATTTCCCTCCATCCTATCCTGCCCCCCCCATTGTTTTTATTCTGTCTTTTGATCCTGTCCCTCCCCGAGTTTTGACTTCAAATTGCTCCCTCCTACCATTGCCCTCCCTTCCATCATCCCCCCCAACCTGCTTATCTCCTCTCCCCCACTTTATTGAATTGTAAGATAGGTTTTCATACCAAAAAGAGTGTGCATTTTATTCCGTCCTTTAGTCGAATGTGATGAGAGCAAACTTCATGTCTTTTTGTCAGCTCTCCTCTTTTTCCCTCCACTAAAAAGTCTCCTGCTTGCCTCTTGAATGAGGGATAATTTTACCCCATTCCATTTCACCCTCTCTCACCGTTTACCTTCATTTCTTTTAAGATATGATCCCATCCTATTCAATTCACTCTGTGCTCTCTGTCTCTGTGTGTGCATGCATGTGTGTATGTGTGTGCACACGTGTGTACATGTATGTGCGTATGTATGTGTATGTGTGTGTGTGGTCCCACCAACTACCTAGATACTGAAAAGATTTAAGAGTTACAAATATTGGCTTTCCATGTAGGAATGTAAACAGTTCAACTTTGGTCAGTCCCTTACGACTCCTCTTTGCTGTTTGCTTTTTCATACTCCTTCTCATTCTTGTGTTTGAAGGACAAATTTTCTTTTCAGCTCTGGTCTTTTCATCAAGAATGATTGAAAGTCCTCTGTTTCATTGAAAGACCATATTTTCCCCTGAAGTATTATACTCAGTTTAGCTGGGTAAGTGATTCTTGGTTGGAGTCCTAGCTCCTTTGACTTCTGGAATATCCTATTCCACACCCTTCGATCCCTTCATGTAGAAGCTGTTAGATCTTGTGTTATCCTGATTGTATTTCCACATTACTGGAATTGTTTCTTTCTAGCTGCTTGCAATATTTTCTCCTTGACCTGGGAATTCTGGAATTTGGCCACAATGTTCCTAGGAGTTTCTCTTTTTGGATCTCTTTCAAGCAGTGATCAATGGATTCCTTGAATACTTATTTTGCCCTCTGGTTCTAGAATCTCAGGGCAATTTTCCTTGATAATTTCATGAAAGATGATGTCTAGGCTCTTTTTTTGAACATGGCTTTCAGGTAGGCCCATAATTTTTAAATTGATTGTCTCTCCTGGATCTATTTTCCAGGTCACTTGTTTTTCCCAAGAGATATTTCACATTCTCTTCCATTTGTTCATTCTTTTGGTTTTGTTTTATGATTTCTTGATTTCTCAGAAAGTCATTAGCCTCCATCTGTTCCATTCTAATTTTGAAAGAACTATTTTCTTCAGTGAGCTTTTCAACCTCCTTTTCCATTTGACTAATTCTGCTTTTGAAAGCATTCTTCTCCTCACTGGCTTTTCAAACCTCTTTTGCTAATTGAGTTAGCCTATTTTTCAAGGTGTAATTTTCTTCAGCACTTTTTTGGGTTTCCTTTAGCAAGGTGTTGACCCATTTTTCATGCTTTTCTTGCATCTCTCTCATTTCTCTTCCCAGTTTTTCCTCCACCTCTCTAACTTGATTTTCAAAATCCTTTTTGAGCTCTTCCATGGCCTGAGCCCATTGGATATCTATTTTGAATGTTTGGGATACAGAGGCCTTGGCTTCTATATCTTTCCCTGATGGTAAGCATTGTACTTCCATATGAGAAAGGAAAGGTGAAAACGTCTGTTCCCCAAGAAAGTAGTTCTCGATGGCCTTATTTTGTTTCCTTTTTTTGAGCATTTTCCCAGCCAGTTACTTGACTTCCGAGATTCCTCTCCACCCCCGCCTAGATCAGCCCAGCTAATGCTTGGGGTCTGAGATTCAAATGCTGCTCCCCAGCCTCAGGGCTTTCAGCAGTGGGCAAGGCTGCTATTTAGTGTGAGAGATTAAGTTCAGGTTCTCAGGTGGGGGTAGGGCCGCCTCCCAGGCTCTGTCCCCTCAGGGGGTTTATGCAGAGATCTTCAGTATTGGAGAGGAGATCCTTCCTGCTCCGGGAGTCCTGGGCCACCGCTGCCTCTGCTGCTGCCTCACTGCTGCCTCCCCAGGGGACCTGAGTCATGGAGACACCCTGCTCCCTTCTCGACCAGCCCAGAAGTCTCTCTCACTGACCTGTAGCACCTGTGGGTGGAGGGACCTTCGCGGCTGCTGGAGATTCCATCCCTGAAGCCTGCTTGGATCTGCTCCTCTGGGGCCTCATGACCAGGGCAGGGCAGGGCTGGGGCTCTGCTGTCTGGTGCGCAACAGACCTTTGGGGTCGCTTTTTCAGGGCTCTCTGGAACGGAAATCTTCTCTGCTCCATTGCTGTGCAGCTTGCACTGCTGCAGAATTTGTGAGGAGTTCTTTTTACACGAGATTTATGGGCTATGTGTTCAGAGCTAGCATATGTGAGTCTTTCTACTCTGCCATTTTGGATCCTCCCCCCAAGTCTGCCTCTTCAGCATCATGTCTTCAACACAGATCAGTGTGTCTCCATTAACATTGAGGAGTTGAGATATACCAGCAGTCTCTGAACCATAAATGGTCTTCAGGGCATTGTAGAAGCACTTTGGATTGTTATTGTCAGTGTGAAATTTAATCTCATCTGCCTTCTTACTAAGCCACAAATCCTGCATCTCTCTTAGTTTTGCTTACACTTTACTTTGTTGGAGTTAAAGACTGCCTTTGGAGACATTAAAGAGACTGTCAAACCACACATCTCCTTCAATCCATTGAGAAGATAAGTCAATTCCCTGGGCCACCTTTGTGCAGGGTTATGTCTATGGCTGGTAGTGTGTCTGCA